>JAQGCX010000406.1:0-17320 GCA_034700205.1 Plectus parietinus | reverse complement strand
GACAAAATCACTCTAGGAAAGTTCTTAGAGTGGGTCCAACATTGTTCCCAAGAAGTTTCGTCCAAATCGGTGACATCAACTTTTTCGAAATGTAACACTGTCCTCGATTCTTACGTGCAAGCTCTCTTAATTCTTAAAGTTTTGTATGCGTTGCTAACAATTTTCATGCATTGCCGACGTTGTCGATACCATTCGTATCTTCAAAGCAGGGCCGCATTATGGGGGTAGGGAGCCCCTAGGCCAGGCAGTACTACGGGGAAGCCCGGGGGCCCTTTGTACACCCATTACGTGCTTGATCAGCAAAAATAGTTGGGTGCTTGATCAGCAAAAACTCGTTCTTTATCCTGTCAGTGCATACTTTTTTGGCTGGGGATGGTATAAGCCACTGTAAAAAATTGGTCATGTGAAATACGATCCTGCCCAGGGGTACCTAGACCAAATACAAGTGCCCGTTTATGGAGACGAGCGCTCTTAACCCACTCACCTTCAATATTCTATCATATTACTGGCAGTGCTTTTCAGCCGCTCTGAAAACGAGGACGGGTTGGTTTTCAAATCCCAAACCTTTGCCGAATACGAGAATCGATTTTTCACAAATGCGCCTTCTTCCTCCGACATTCCCGGCAGTTACTGGATTGGACTAAAAAGAATTGAACAACTATTGCTCAGTCAATCAAGCTTGCGCATTGACATGATCACATGCGGTGGCGTTGTTTTCTCAGCGGTTTACAACAATTTCAAGGCAAACAAACTAATTATTAGATTAGCCAATTCAGTTAATGAATTTCAGATTGGAAATAAAGCAGCAAGGTACAATTTGGTATCTGCAGAATATGTTTCCAATTCAAGCAGCAATGAGGCTGGAGATTCATTGTACAGCGACGACACAAAATACAATCTTATTGGGAGAGCTTTCTATGCTCCTGATAGTTACAACAGCGGCAGCGACGGAAAAAATAATTGTGCTTCACTGTTCGGAGGGTATAAAAGTTTTCATTGAGCAGATATGGGTAATATAGATATACTTGCGGGAGGGTCTGGGGGGTCTCAGCTTAAGCCTAAGCCTCAGCCTAAACCCTTAAATCGGTTCGAAGGAGAGAAGGATTTCCAATCCCCCTTGAAATTCGACCGAAGGTGAATACCGTATTCTTAAAATTAAAACAGAAGCAGAAATTATAGCACAGGAATCATCCCACAAATACAAGGATCCCCCTGATGTTTTCTTTTTTTGGCATGTGTCCAAGACATCCTGGACGAAGGTTGATATGTTAATTATAGCACAGTGCTATAATTTCTGAAAATACGGTATAAATTTCGACAAGTACTGGATAGAATTACCCTTTTGGGCCAACTACCCCTGCTCCCTGATCGCCGTCAGGACCAATGTCAGCATTGAAGTATCTTTATTATCATGATCAATAATTTCAGAGGATGGTGGTTCAACGAATGCGGTTTGTCCAACTTGAACGGGATCCACTACTCAGGTTGCGTGTACTCTTCCCTTTTTGCTGATGGTATTCGATGGGGAAGCCAATGGTCCGGATTTTACTCCCCGGATCGCGTCGAAATCAAGTTACGAAATGCAATATAATCAACTACCATCCTGAGCAATAGATTCTTCATCTAATTTCTAATTTCTGTTCAATTGGTCTTTTATGTGAATGTGATCAGTGTATTTATGTTACGCTTGCGTCATGAATATTGATGTTCTGTCTGTGACATCGGTGGTTGATGTTAATCATATGTATTGGATGAATTTGTAATTGAAGCAATCGTAGTGAAATCGTGTCATGCAAGAGCACATAGGTGTAATTGGAGTCCGACGCCAACGGAGGGGGCTGAGACCGGAAGGGAGAGAGTGGAAAAAAATTCGTTCTAGCGTGAAATTCAAAAAATCCATCCGGCGCTTGTTCGATTTCTTAGCAAGATTAATGTTCAGGGGCAGGGGTACCCTCACTCTCCCAATTTTTAACCCTTACCACACCCCAAAAGTGTGACTATGCTCATTCCTGACCTTCCCATTCCAACTGAGGCCAAATTATACGGAATTTACAACGTTAAAAAATATAATTTGTACAATTGGATCGAAATGAGATGAACTGTTATCGTTGTCTGCAAAAATAACTGCTGACAAGATGTTTGTTTTTATAATCAGGTTTCAACAGAATGAATCGCTGCTCTTCGTTATAAGCAAACCCTCAATTTAGACTCTTTTTTCGAACAAGGCGAAAATCTCCGTCTAAACGTTTTGTAACGATTCACAAACTTGTGTCTTTCGTTTCTCCAGTTTTTGGTGGGAAACGTGAATGCATCACTTCACAAATCCTTTTTTTGCTTTATTTTGTACATATCGGAGAACCAGAAGCTCATTAAAGTTTTAATGCATTTTTCCTGGAAACAATAAATGACTTTACTTCTTGATTCATTAGCTCAAACTCTACTGACACTTTGCTGAATAGGTAACCATGGAGTTTGCTTGAAGAATTTTGGTCAAAGTTTTTGTTCCTCACGATACTTCTCCAGGCTGACGTGATGATCAGTATTACCATGTTTCCAAATCTACATTACCTATCCTCCCTGAATAAAGAGACTGTGCAGTTTTCCTTTACCAAGTTTGAACAGTGCTATGTCTCTCAATCACTATTCAGCATAAACAACAGTACCAGTATAGACGAAGCATTATTATGCTTCATGCAATGCACAATAGTGCTAAACATACGGTCTGAATTTAATGACTCACTTTGTCATGTAAGCTGCTCGCTCATGTTTGATGGATATTAATGCGCGTTGTGGGATGAAAAAGTTAGAGAGACAGAGGAGAGAAAGAGAGAGAGAGAAATGAGAGAGAATTAGTTGCTCATTTTTCAAATAAAACATTAAATTATGATGACTGCAAAAAATTAAGGATAGGAAGAGTATCCAATCAGGCATTCAGGCAAAAATAAATTGAAGTTCGCTTTACCCAAATTCAAAGAAAATTTCACCTTTGTTGGAAAACAAAACCATTAGAAAGGACCGGGATTCATTATTTAAAGCATGCATGTATGTCATTAACAAATGAAGAGAACAGACTCCCGCCCAAAGATATTGTACTTTACACTTTTCAGGTGCTGTATTATACGTGCAGTAATTTCAGGCTCTCGTTTAAAATCCGAGTAATACATTAGCAAAGTGGAAAAGTCATGTCTTTTGGTGCATTTGCATTCAGCAAGGCCATATTTGTTGTGCTGCTTGCATATTTTTACAATTTTGGCAATGCAAAAATGCCATCGGAAAAAGAGTGCATCGAGTGGTGTAAAGACATAGTTGGCGCATGGTGGAATGAGTGCTTCGACGATGTAAATTTTTTTAATTTTTCCTTGATTTGAACAAAATGTGAGGTCCTACATAATCCGTATGAGTAAGATCAAAGTCGGAGGGGTATGGAAAATTTGGTACGAAAAATCCCGGTCCTGTGGGCATATCTCCCTGGCGGCGGTCAAAATATCATTTTATTCCATGTAAACCGATTTATTTTGTCTCTACTGGCCAAAAATGTTCACCCTCCTCCGAGAGATTTTGATCCCTGGTGGATGCCATCCCTTCCCTGTGCTCATATCTGCTCTTAATCTATAGCTGTGGGGTCAGGCACCAACCTTCACTAACATGAATGAAGCAAAGAATTCATTCATATCAGTACCTTTGAAAGATAACTGTTCAGCAAAAGAGCATCCAATACTTTAAAATCTTTGCCTCCGCTTGAGCGCACCCCTGGACCTCCAATCAATTAGACTTAAGCATTTCGCGCCCTTGCATTTGACACTCCTCATCTCAAGGGGGCTCCTTGTTTATTTTCAGCTTGCAGTCCTAAACACATCCATGATCCCGCCCCATGGATACAAGGATAATTTTTTCTTTATTTTTGCAGTAAACCTTTTCTATTTACAGTTTCCTCGTGATGAACCAAATCAACGCGTATGTATCCAGCATGGTTGTATTCTTGGGATTAAAGATCTCAAAAAGCAAGGCGAGTGCGTGCAGGAAATGAATACCACCTTTAACTGTATGCACGATCAAATAAAGGGAATGGGACACTCACTTTCAGATGCGTGCACAAATTGCTGCAAATGATAAATAATGTTGAACTTGGGTGTGTCTGGTTCGGTACAGAATTGGATAAAGATTCTCATAGATTTGTCGGCGCGTAAACATCACAGATGGGGCATAATGGCATTGCTGCATTTGTTGCAAAAATTTACTTGATGATAGATTGAGGTTTTCGAAGCAAAGGAATCTTTACTGTGCGACAAAGACGTCTGAAGCTATGTGTAATATACAGGGTGGGCCAACTAAGAGTTCAGATGTTTAAATCGCTGCAGAAACTGCAGTTCTCATCCGATCAAGCTGAAATTTAGTAAACATATGCCTCATTTAGTAATTTAAAATTTATAAAAATTTCATGATGATCGGTGATGAATTGCTGATTTTATGCAAATTTTTGCCTGAGACGTCATTTTCGCTTGTAGTTTAGAACAAAATTTGATTTTCGTTTTTTAACGTAAACATGAAACGGACCTGTATCACATTTTCTCAATATCATTTTTTATGATAGTCTAACACTTTTAATGTTGATGATTCTTGCTAATGCACAGGCCGTGTTGCTCACGACATGCCGACCATGGTTTGGTGGGCCACCTAAGGGTTCAGATATTTAAATGGCATGGGAAAGGGTTTGTCATGACGTACATTTCCTGTGGACCAAGTCAGCTGAGTCTTTTTAAAAATTACCGTTGTCACTTTTGTTGCAAAAATTTACTTGATGATAGATTGAGGTTTTCGAAGCAAAGGAAGTTTTACTGTGCTACAAAGACGTCTGAAGCTATGTGTAATATATTCAGCTGCTCTCTCTCTCTTTCTCTCTCTCTCTTTCATCTCTCTCTCTAACTCTCTCATCCCACAACGCGCATTAATATCCATCAAACATTAGCGAGCAGCTTTCATGACAAAGTGAGCCATTAAATTCATACCTTAAATTTAACACTTTTGAGCATTGCATGAAAGCATAATAAAGCTTCATCTATACTGGTACTGTTGTTTATGTTGACTAGTGACTGAGAGATATCGCGCTGTTCAAACTTGGTAAAGGAAAACTACAGTCTCTTTAATCAGGAAGGGTAAGTAATGTAGATTTGGGAAGATGGGAATACCGGTCGTCACGTCAGTCTGGAGAAGTACCATGTGGAACAATAACGGTGACCAAAATTCTTCAAGCAATCTCCACGGCAGGGGTGGGTTCTAGATGGATCTTTTGGACCTTAAGGTCACACTCCTTCTATGTGTATAACATCCGCTTGTGTACTGCACCCTTCTTTTACGATTTCAAATCTGGGACATTTTGAACTAGACATTTTAAGCCAGGAACATTTTGAACGGAGACATTTCATCGGGAACATGATAGTGAATCGTTAAGAGCGGTGCTCTGGGAAAAAGACAAATATTTGTAATTTACTGCACATAAACGTTAAGATTCATCAATTTTGCTATTCTATTCTTTTTTCTTCACATAAAGGCACTTTTTGTGTGCAATAAATGGGTAAATTTTACAAAAACTGTCCCTTTTTCTCCTGGATCGAACCTTCCCTCTGGCCTCGACCCCTGCTACAGGTATGGAGGTTATTCCACGATAATGATGATATCATGCCCCCAACCGACTTATGATAACAAAATCATCAAAATATTTTATTGACAATGATGAACATATTCATAAACAGTATTGCACTGAAAACAATCGTTTGTATCAATAGAATTCTAACAAATATTGATTGTCATTTTACACAATTGCGAGCTTGTACTTCCTTGGAAGTTTGTAATTTTCAGAATTTCAGTGGCGACCAAGCTTTTGCAAGGGCCGGCGAGTATCAGCGTACTGTCGCATTTGTCATCCAACCACGTTTCCAGCGACTAAAAAATTCAACGTTTGAAATTAACAAACAAATTAAAAATAACAATGCTCTTATTGTCAAGAGGGCAGGCCCGGATTATCAATTGGTTACACGGGTTATGTGGCACACGACCCCTGGCCTCCAGTCACTTTAGGGGGGAGACCGAGCTTCACTTTAGAGGGAGCCGAGTGTCACTCATCAACAAAAATTGTTGAAAGTTATGTTGAAAATGTAACCTCCAACGACACAAAAGTTCAAAAAATGTTCCTCTGCCATTAAGAAACATCAAAATTTTGCTTCCAGCAAAAATCCAAGAAAAATTGCCTTCAGCGGCTGAAAAGCTGCACTTAAGGGGGCACCCATTAAAATTTCGATCCAGTGTTCCCTTATCCTTAATCAGGGCCAACAGGATGGCGCTAAGGGTAAGCCCCTCTATGCTGCTGAAAAAAAAACTAAAAAATATGCAGAAGAAACGTGAGAAATTATATGTTGTAACGTTGTAAATTCCATGTAATTTAGCCTGAGTTGAAATGGGAAGATGTGGAAGGAGCACAGTCACACTTGTGGGGTGGGGTAACGGTTTAAAATTGGGAGAGTGAAGGTACCCCTGACCCTGATCATTAATCTTGCTAAGAAATCGAACAAGCACAGGATGGAATGGACTTTTTGGGAAAAATTCTCCCTTAAAATTCAGAGAAAAGAAAAACCACAAAATTATTTTCCCTTATTCCTTATTCTTACATGAGTCATTTTGGTGGTTCGGTTGAATTAACGAATAAAATTACGTACAGCAGCTGTAGTAGCTTTGCTCAGCAGCCAGCTGGCGATGAGCTTGCAGGCCTCACATTTCAGCGAATCGCTCCAGTTTCCACTCTCCGTCATCGTTCCCGACGGGTCTGTTGCTGTCGTTCCTCTTGATCTTTCAATATTGGAAGGTGTTGGCGTTCCCTCTTCTTCATCAATCGAATCAGTCCCAGGAGGCCCAGGGGGAGGTTTTGATCCAGCAAGTCCTCCGAGTCCATTTAAAGGTCCATCTGAAGGTCCGAGTCCAGGTCCAATGGGTCCATCAGCTTCTTCGGTGTCTTTGGCGCTATGAAACGGCACTCTGGTGAATGCACTTTGGGGCATTGATTCAACTGCCACGGCGAGCAACAGAATTATAGCTGAAACAGAAACGAAAGTATGTAATGGATTAAAAACTGATGCCTAGAATAAGAATTATTCAAAAAAAATATCTGGAGATGCGCAAACTCAATTAAATAATTCGCTTATTAAATAATTCGTTAATTTTAATGGTGAAATAATTATAACAAAAAGGCAACTGTCTAAAGATTTTCTTTGTTACGCAAATTTATGAAGACTAAAACACAGATAGAGATGAAATTATTAACCTTTGAAAGCAAAAATATCAAAAGATATTTATTCTCGTACGTACCACACAAGCTCTTGATAATATACATTCTTTTCTTCGCTTTGATGAGGCGAACGCACAAAGTTTTGCCGAGCAGCGTGAGACAAAGATAAAATGGAGAAATTGACAGAGAATGGGCGAAATGAAGTTATGAAGGCCGATTTGTAGTCTGAGCAGTGAGTCGAAAACGGGTCGATTAACATTGGTAAAACCGGTAGTTGTACGAGTGCGTACGTTATTGTACGTCCAAGTGCGTCATTAAACTCATCTTTGGCATGGCTGCATGACGTCATCACATCATGCGAACAACCCCCGCACTTTTTCTTCTCAGGTTCGTTCAAAGTTTGGTTCCTTTCTTAGCAATTTGGCAAACTCAAATTACCGGTTCATCCGATCTGTCAATCCAAGTATTTTTATTTTCTTATCTCAGTTTCAGGTGTGTTACTATGTGTGATGAGTCATCATCGTCGAGGCACGTTAGTTATAGTAAGTATGTCGAAGAAACAACAAATTTGATTTACTGGAAACGTGTTTTCGAAATATTATTCAAGCAATAGACTGTGAACAAAGAAATAAAGTGTTTCCAAAGTCATACGTGAACCATGATCAAAAGAGTTAGAGTTACTCACAAAATCAGAGTTACTAGTCATAATCGCCAGTCTGGTTCTCCGAGGTCCGCCCACAGTCCTTTTTAGAGAAAAAGGGGTGTGCATCCGCCAAGACGGACATGAGGGGAGGGGATTGGCCAAAAATATTCATTCTATCGAGTGCTTGTCCAAATTTTTTTTTGTCACTTCTGGTAAAGTCCATTCTATTTACACCAAATTTTGGATTTTTGACCCCAAAGAGGGGGGGTTTCTTCAGACCTCTGCCCCCTGCCCCAAAGGGTCCGGAGGCGAAAATTTCTTTTGTTTATACAAAAACTGAAAAGAACGATGTTTGGCGGAAACACGATCACTTGGAAAATTTATTTGTTGAAAATGATAAATTTGGGGGGTTGAAATATTTTTCCAAATGCATGATTTTGGCACAATAGCTTCCATTTGATTACAGCAAGTGATGATTCATTTCCAATGAAGGCGACTGTGTCATATTCCTGGCTGTGAACAAACAACTTTTTGCACTTTTAATGCAATGTCCTTGAAAAACCCCGACTAGAAAATTTCAGCTTGGTTAAAACGTTTGGATGTCTCGACACAAATTAGTCCTTATTCCATCTTGCCTACCTCTGGTTCAGACATGGGCACGTTTTTCCCGGTAGGGGGGGTAGCGATCCCCGGCTGGGGGGGGCTATTAACCCCCCCAAATTCCCAAAAAAATTTTTGTTCCTGAGAAACACGTTTGGGAAAAGCTATCCCTTTTTTTTAAAAAAAAGGTCGCCAAAATCTCAAAAATTTTTCACCATACCTCCACCAAACAGTTTTGGCCGGAGGTATGGAGGGGTATATACCCCCATACCCCCACACCCATGTCTGCTCTGGTTCTTATATGATCTCGGCGCCTCGCCGTGCGCGTCTATCTGATTCATACATATTTATGTCACATGTCGGCCATGATTCAATTTCGCATTGGTTATTCGATTTCAGAACTGTCCTTGGTTCCTATTTCCTTCGTTTCTATATTTTTGTTATCAAGGGGCGATGTGAGTGGACCTTTAATGGTTCGCTATCGTTCCTCACGTCCTGGATAGAGCAGATATTTGTTGTTGAATGTGTTTTTTCGTTATAAAAAAAGATCGAATGAATGTGAAATAAATAATAAATAACACCTGTGAATGTAGGTGTACTTCGCAAATCCAAAATTTTCTTCGTCATAAAATTAGTCGTGCTGCAATCTGGTCGTCATCACCAATTACTGGAAGGGCGATCCCGAGTTCTTCAAGGCCACGCCTCAGCGATTTTTTTCACGTGCATTTTTTTCACGACAGTGTGCGCGCGCCAACGGGGGCACTGGTGCCCAGCGAGTCCATCAACGATCAGTCCATCGACGAGAGTGACGTCATTGTCGACGGAAAATTTTCGCCTTCATGTTACACAGTGGCCCCCTTTTGAAAAAAAATGCTTCAGGTCCCGGACCAGCATGAACCGGTTCTTCTGAGAGGTTGCGACGCTTGAAGAATTTGTAAAAAAATCGATAATTGTATGATACAGCGTTTAGCGTAACAGAGAGGGGGGGTCAAAAAAGGGCGAAAAGACACGTTACGTAGTTTGTACACAGCTTCTAAGCGAAAAAATACAATGTGAGTGACTCCAACACTTCATACGATCCTGGGAAAAAATGTGTAATTGAGTGAATGCGAAACAGTGTCTTTTTGTATAGTGCATAAACAGTGCATAAGCATAAATAGTACATGCCTGCCGTACACCTATTTGAAGTTGGCAAATAACCGAAGCAGATTAGGGACCCAAGGTAAAGCGTGCGTCAATGCTTGCAAGCAAGCAGAAAAATATTGTCGTACTGGCGCTGCCCAAATCTCCTTATCTCCCTCCCACCGCGCTTCATTAAAAATCGAGCGAACGTCATGTCGCGCAGTTTTTGCAAAACTATTTGCATTTCGCAATCCGTGCCAGTGCCAGTGTCATCACAGACACACCAACTTCGTGCATTTGCCTCTCTAAAAATAAAATTTACAAGCTTGTTGTTGCTGACACGAGAGTTGGATGGGTGTGGGGGTTGCGCAACTACTTAAAAACTGATAGAGCTGAAAGTTTGTCATGATCGCTCCTTGTGTTCAAATTTGACGCGAACAGTTTTATCCTTAGTGAATTTACAGTCATTTGATTACGTAAGAGAGTTTTTTACTTTACAGTCAAATTCGCGTATATCGGTCACTCGTATACCGTATTTATTCTAATACAAGCCTCGTCTCTAACAGAAGCCCCGTCTCCAATAGAAGCCCCCTCTAGCGAGAGATCGAAAAAATAGAAGCCCTGTCTCTAATGTAAGCCACCCCCTGGCTTGACCTTGGTTAAAACATGCATTCCCAGTCAAAGTATAGCATTTTCACATGATTTCTATGCATTTCGGCTATTTATTAACCATTTTGAGGTTCAAAAGCGCTCTTTCTTCAAGTTTAAGTCGAAAACTTATTGGTTTTTTCAAATATTTGCACTGAAAATGATCAAAAATCATCGATTTTGTGTGAAAATTTTTGACATTCCAATTTTTGATTTTTTTTGTTGATATTTTTTTATGACCGGTCTCAAGTTACTTGGCTTACATACTCGCGAACATCGCGTATACCGTATTTTCAGAAATCGAGACACCCGCAAAAATAGTGGAACCGGGTACAGTGGGTTTGAAATAATAGTTGCACCCGCAGAAACAGTGGTAACCTCATAGCAGAAATTTCCCCTCAGGTGTGAAGTCAAATAATTTCAGTTTCGTAATGTAGAAAATCTTACATCATTCCTTTTTCTGTTATAGCTGAATATTGCTGATGAAATGCCAGAAAATAGATGATCTGATGAACATTTCGACAAAAAATAGTTCGCTTTTTTCATTTTTGGATATCAAAATTTGTTCATGGGTAGATTGAAATCATAGTGACACCCGCAGAAACAGTGGCACCGGGTACAGAGGGTTTGGAAAAATAATGGCGCAGTGCTACTATTTCCAAAAATACGGTATCGTACTTCTCATATATCACACAAAATATATGACATTAAATTTTTTTTGACTCTCTATTTCTTGTCTCGTAAGCATAGACCTAGGGCAGTTAGGAGGTCTCTGGGCCCTGCCCAGAGGCTGGCAAACTTGTATAGTCGTTCAAAGGGCGAAACAAGCTTGTCCAGATAGGTTTAGTTTTTAGGTTTATTATCCTTATTTACTCTTTTATTCTCACCCCTTTAAAATTTGTCTTATGAAACAAATTCGCCCATATGTTTCAACAATAAAGTACTTCTCATATATTGCACAAAATTGGTCGGTCACGGACGCGTACGATATAGACGGATTTAACTGCACTTTGCGGAGTTTGTGCAAAAAAATTTATCGACGCTTAGTTCATATTGAAAATTTTTACCGAGTTTTCACTTTCGTAATGCTTTACGAGACAATAACGTGTACCACGTAGAGACAAATAATTAGAATAAAAAAATTAGAATAAAAAAGTAATTTTGCAGACCTACAATGTTCTTAATATTGCTTGGAATTCTTCTGGAAGTCAAACAAGACGCAAATCTTCAAAGCAGCACCGAAGCACCAGCAGACCTGAAAACGCTTTCAAGGGGTTTCATCGCATACGTCGTCATTGGTGTCATTCTTATACTGGTCAACACTCCCATTCTTGTCAGTATTCTCAAACATGCAGAGTTACGGAGCAAAAAAGAATACCTCCTTCTTGCCGGTTCGTGCATTGCAATAATTTTTTGAAACTTTTATATATTTAAAAATTTCAAATGTGAAAAAATCCTACAGCCTCGAACTTAGTTTTGAGGAAGCCGTTACTAGCTCTGCGAGCTATGTTAGTCTAGCATCAAACCTGCAAAATAAAGCCATTTAAGTTAACCAAGTTCCGGACAAAAGTTTAACTTAAAACCAATGCGTTTTGAAATCTACAAATCAAATGCATTTAAGACAAAAAAATTTCTTAGCACCAAGCTTGGCTTGGCATTAAAAAAATAGGCAATCAATCGATTGGAAATGACAAGTGGTCCAAATATTATCATAGTTTTGAATTTTGATGCTTTTCAATGTAATATTTTGAAAACAAAGTTTTTGAATATCGGGTTCCAAAAATTTCATATACATGGATTTTAGCGAAATCGGAAAAAAATTTGCAAACTGTGCCAAGCCAAGCTTGGTGCTAAGAAAAAATTTGTCGTAAGTAAGATGACTAACTGGTATTTTTAAACTTATCGAGAGGTCTTAACCAAACGTAAGTTTTTCGTTAGGGTTGGTCTTCACTGACATGCTTTGTGGGTGGTCGACTTTAATCGCTGGCGCGTATCGACTTCGTTTGATAGCCGATGGAACGGCAAACAATCAAATGACACGTTGGCAGTGTGCACTCGAAACGCCGCATTTCATCTTAATGGCATTTTCTTCGATCGCTCAGGCTGGAATGCTGCTATTGATCAGTATTGACCGTCTCATTGCGGTTCTCAAACCTTTCCAGTACTACTTGTTTACCTCAAAATATGCCTTGTACTCGATCGGCGTTTGCTTCGCACTTTCGGTGTTGCACCCAGTAAGTTTGCTCCTCCATATTTACTTTGCCGAAAACGGTCCAAATAGCGCGACGAAGAATGCACTTTGTATTCTTAATGATCACGTTGATTATATGTTGCAAGTCGACCTGCGCCTACTTCTCACTTCTCTGAGCGTGATCATCTATATCGTTGTTTGGATATTATTCCGAAAACATCGGACTCAGATGACGGAAAATAATCCAACGCAAAATAGTCAGCTGAGACGAACGCAGCAACATCTGTCTGCGACAGTTGGAATCTGCGCTTTTCTCACTGTTGCTTTCTACATTCTTCCGACAGGTGGGGAATTTCAAATAAAACCACATACTGTATTATTCTGATCGTGATGACGTACTTTAAATCGATCACTCTAAAAATTTTGAGTCGGCGAAGAATTTCTAGTTCTTGTTAAATTTTTTCTTGAATTTTTACGCAAAGAACTGAAAGCAAACAGTATCTTTCAATACTAACTGAGTATAGAGCATACAATACCGAGCGCGAGAAGTGTCCGGCTGCGCTTTTCCCGCTATCATAAAGCGCTGTCTCGCATGTCGCGCGCGATATCGCAAGATACCGCGAGAACCGGACACTTCTCGCGCTCGGTACTGTATTTGTAACCAGAGGGGAGGGTAAGGGGTACCCCTTCTGGCGAGGTCGAATAGGAAAATATAAGGGTCTCCCTTATCATATGGTATGGAATACCCGAACCTGAATCTGTTCACACAGACATTCGTTGTTTAATATATGTTGTTTAATATATGCATAAATGAATAAATGCCTCGTCATACGGACTACCAAAATATGACGATGAACGGGCCTGCGATCATGTTTTTAAAAAAACTGTCAGTAAGACGGATTTTGTAGATGTTGCTGTGTAAGCTGGTAACATTATCTCGGCTGGGGTGTATTTAATTAGTTTGCAGAGTTATAATTTCAGCACTTAAATACTGCGGCATCGATGGCACTCTCTGGTCACCGTTGTATTGGATTCTCAACTGCTGTAATGCCGTAGTGAACGTATTTGTCTATTCACTTCGTCATGAAGAAATTCGACGCGGACTAATGTATCTGTTCACTTGTAAAAAATTTTCGTCTCCTGCGCAACTGCGGCTGAGACGCGAACCGTTCAGCCTAAGTGCCACGGCCCAGGCCGCTTTTATGTCTGTTTGGGTAACTGGATCGCCCGCTTTTCCAGAGATCAAGCCAGAAAACATTCTCCCGATACGCTACAGGTCTTCTACATGCACAACTTTCATTTCTAACAGTTCAGCTTGAAAGCAGACAATGCATTGGAAAAAAATAAACACAACAACATTATTGCTGAAATATGAATTTTCAAGTGAGTTTGTTCAAATGATCACATGGTTATGTCCGTCTCGGCTTCTTATTGGATCGACAACATACTGTACATACGTAGTGCTTTGTTCAGTAAAAACTGATTTTTTGTATTATTATTTAATACAACGGATAAAACTGTATGTCAAAATGGTTTTTAAAAGCGGACAACTCATGATTTTTAAACAACAGTCAGGCCGCAAAGTACGATACATAGTGCGGTTTGCTCCTGCTGTTTCGATATATCACAAATCATAACATTCTTAAACGAACGGTTTGCAGTCAGTTTTTCTTTTCTTTTTCTCCAGAGACAAAATCTTAGTCTATTAAAGAAAAGGCAAACCAGTGCCGATTTTGTTTAAAGCGACCTTCGAACTATCTTGCAACATGTGAAATGAACACATAGCCGCTGGACTTCGGAACACGCCGTGGAGATCGCTTTGCTGATAGCAATCGATCTTTCCGCTTCAGTACGATCAATTTTCACTGTTCGCTAAAAGCCACCATGATAGGCTGTTCGGCAGCCGCGAAGGGTTTTCCAGCCAAGATATACTACTACATTCAAGAAACTGGCACGTGGCATTGGCAGTGACTTCGAGCCGGTGCAGGACATCTCGAAAACGACGAGCACAGATATACTGTAGCAGGTGGTCGTGCAATTTGAAAAAAATAGTTTTTGGATCTTATAGATTCTTAGCGTGAAGTGTGTCGCACACTCAAAATATTTATGACCACTTTTTCGCACTTTATTTGACAGACGCATGCCGATTGCAAAAAAATCATCGAATAACTGTAAAATATCTGAAGCTTTGGGTACCGAGCTTGGGCATTTTGAAATTAAGGGCCCCTTCTTATCATTGGATCAAGGGGGGGGGTGCCAGCAGGCGTCAATAGATGGTACAAGAAAGTACTGATGGTGCTCTGATTTTAAGAGGTAATGGGGGATCTTACCAACTTTCAGCTCGTGCACAGCCCCATTGTACTAATCCTGACACGAGCTAAAATTTCACATTTTGTCTGTTTTCTATTCTACCGAAATTTAAAAAATTAGGTACAACCGAATAGTTGTCTGAACATGTAAGTTTGGAATTACCGAAAGTTAATAACTTAATACAAATGAAATTCACCGTATCGCCATTTTTTAGGCCCCATGGCATGTTTCCCTGAGAATGCTTCAGTTTCACTGGAAAACGGCGATTGGCCGAACTCGAAATCGGTGATCATATTCAAACTGTCAATAGGAACGGAGAAATCGTCTTGTCACCGGTCATCATGTTCCTTGATAGAAACGTTGACATTACCGGCCAGTTTCTTGTCCTGCAATTGGCAACAGGCAAAGAATTGCGCCTGAGTGCTGATCACTTGATCTATCGCCTGAAAACGGAAGCAGTTTCACAAATTTATGCCGAACGCTGCGATTTCGTAAGTCTTTCCAAGCTGAGAATGTATCGTGTCGGGACGCAGCTAACTTCAAATACCACTCATGATCGTTGTGAAACGCCGAAATTTTTAAGTGCGGCTAGTTTATGGTCACAGACTGACAAAATTTCTGCTGGAAAATTTGCAAATTGGCGATTTTATTGTGCAACGGAAGTCAAATCTTGTTCGTCTGTTAGCAGTCCAAGTTACGATGCTTCGCAAAATCTTTGATCGCGATGTGTACGCGCCCTTAACTGCTGTGGGTACCATAATAGTCGACGAGGTCGTGACTTCCTGTTACGCTTCAACGGCGAAAGAAATGTCAGTGCATAAGGCCTTTGGACCAGTTCGTTGGTTGTCTCACTACACAACATGGCAAGCGCAGGACAATGGATTGCATTTTTATGTGAAATTAATGTTGATCATTGCCGATATTCGCCGATCTATATCTGGCATTCAATTATACGGCTGTGCCGATCAGTGTTGATAATGGGTTAGGTTCCTACCGTATTTATTTTGATAGGGACATAGTCTGCAATAAAGGTGCAGCCTAATACAAGGGGTGCACCACTGCTTCGCGTTTTCAATATTGTCGTGCATGCATATTATCAGTTATTTATGCTTAATAAACAAAAATCCAGAGCCAAAAATATATATGTATAACATCTACTAGTATATGTACACCTCAATGTCGTGTCGGGACACAAGCACGTACTGAAGCATTGCACGTAATGCGGATCAGGAGAGTGTCGGTTCGCAGAAACGTACTTTCAAGAGAACAAGGGACGCCAATTCGCAATTTTATTTTCAGCAAAAATGTAGATTGAAAGAATGGGATTACTAGCATCAATGAAAAGCGAAACATAAGAATTAAGTAGCTGAAAAAAATGAGAAAATTTACGTAACGGAATGAAAGTCGCACTCATGGTATATATTATGTCGGCATAATTTTCTTGCAAATTAAGTAAGAGAAATGCACCAAAGAAAAAGAACTTGTTCTGCAACAACGCGAATAAATAGCAGACTGATTCGTTTGTGATCTCTTTGTTCTTTATTCTTGAGGTTTGTGATCTCAGATATAAAAATATCACTGCGTCTTAATATCACTCAGGATGAAATAATGCAAAAAATTGACCACTAAGTACCAGGATTTTCCGAATACGATTCGGAAAAATTCGGAAAACAGCCACTTGGTGAAATAAAATTGAGAATCAAATACAAGAGAGGAGTCTTCTATTCTCTTTTTCGGAAAAAGCCGGTACGGCGAATAAAACGTAACTAAATACTCAGACGATTCAACAACGAATCAGTCATTGGCAATTTTAAGAACGCCTTTGTTTCTGATACGAAATTTGCCACGTAAAGCGCTTTGTCGTTCAAGTCAGTTTACGAATACATTCACATCAAAATTGACAAGTCGACACTGCCGAATGCATGCCAACTGCTGTACATGCAATTGACTGGGACTGAAATTAGTTGAAATACGCAGTGATTATCGAATTTCAATCGATCTGCTCGGGAGAGCTTTCGGTACTGGTGTTGGCAATTTCACACTTGTTACCTATTTCCAGCGGCGAATTACCGTTGGGGCTACTGGAGCTGAAGCCCAGGGCCCCCGGCCCCTGCCCAGTACTGAAGAAGTCCCCCAAAAGGGTTCCTACCAGGGCCGGTGGCCTCCAAATTTTTTTTTCAGTACGTTGAGCTCTAGGGTCCCCCGCACCCATGATCCGGCACTGCCTATTTCACACAATTATCGACAACGAAAGCGGATTTTCCTGATGTGGTTCAGATTTCGCCACTTTTTAATGGTATTAATTGTTGTTCCAAATCAAAAACTCCTGATTCGAGAATGCAGAATTGCATTGTCAGTGCCATTACGGATGAGTGTCGATGTGCTCTGATGAGTGCGCGAACGGACGCACTGGAGAGGTCAGTCAATTATAATCGGAGTCAGGACGACCAGACCGGGGGTGTTTTGCTTTAGCATTGCAGCATATAAATCGATCGTACTATGTTTTGCGTTGCCTGATCAGTCCCGAAAA
>JAQGCX010000405.1:0-17325 GCA_034700205.1 Plectus parietinus | reverse complement strand
GAAATATGATCTTTAGAATGAGTGCCGAGAAAGCGGTTATTCAAGAAGTGAAAAATAGCCTCGCTCGATTATTTTGCCGCCAGGGATGAAGGGTTCTATCAGAGGAGGATCAATTTTTTACCAGAAAAATGGCGCGAAGTTGTTGACCATAATGGTGACTATTTTGATGGTTGATTGTATTTGATTTTGATTTAATAAAAAAAATTTGTGAACATTTGTCAGCGCTCAGAACTTAGTTAACAACCTAGTATTTCCATGGCTGTGTTCATCACAGAATCAGATTAGGTTCATCACGTACCTGACTGTCTGAAGTGATAATACGGAACGCTTCATAGACTTGACCTTCTGTCACCGACCCGCCCACATCGAGAAAGTTGGCCGGTTCCCCGCCATGTCGCTTGATGATATCCATGGTAGCCATTGCCAAACCGGCGCCGTTTACTGAAACCGTACACTCAGACTAGATCAATTGCTGAGCAGGTGTGATCCAGCTGACCAAGACACGCGATGTTGCCGTCCATGCCGACGTAATTGAGCCCGAACTTCTCGGCTTCGGTCTCCCGCGGGTCTTGCTCGGCGTGGTCGTCCATCGCGAAGATATCCTTCTGTCGGAATGCGGCGCTATCGTCGAAATTCAACTTGGCATCCACGCAAAACACTACAAAAGCAACGATTTGGAATATATTGCAAATGATCATATTATACCGCGATTATCGGTGGTTTCGACGAAGGGATTGATCTCGACCTGTGTTGCGTCGACTGCGATGAACAGCTTGTACAGGCGTTTGATCTCGTCGGCAGCCTTGAACAACTTCACAAAATACATACACTGACATTCACCACCGACCTTTGTTTTGAGCGCTCCTTTGAACTGCAACTTTTCTGCGAGACTTAGCGCCTTCTCATCCGTCAGTCCTGTGACAATGTCAATTGGCTCCTGCAGCGATCAATCGTATTCTCTTTCGCAAATTAGTTGATCGAATCGATTGCCTTGAAAATGAGATGAGGAGACTTTTCGGCGACCTCTTCGATGTCGACTCCGCCCGCGGGACTGGCGACAATGACGGGTCCGTTGTGGTCACGATCCATGAGAATAGCGAGGTAGGTCTCGCGACCAATCTGCACAGATTCGGCCACCATCACCTTGTTGACGAGCACGCCGTCGGGTGGCGTCTGCTTGGTAATCAGCTTATGTCCTACCATGAACTCAATCGAGTTGGCGGCGTCTTCCTTTCTACAATCAGATCATTCATCGAACATTAACGGCATCAATTGCAATACTTCTGCGTGATCAGAACACCAGTAATATCCGATCGGCCCGTCGGAAACTTTCCTTTGCCTCGTCCGCCCGCCAATATCTGAGCCTTCACTACATACTCTGGATGATCTGAAAGATTGGTGGATAATTATATGCAGTAGTCGCAAAATAAGCAACTGACTGAATGTCTTAATCTTTTCCTGCGCATCCTTCTTAGAATCAGTGACAAAGAAACTCTGCACAGTGCAGCCAAATTTCTGCAGCAGCTCTTTGCTCTGATATTCCTGCAGGTTGAGCCATCGACGTTGTTCAGCACGAGATGTAACCGTCTGGAAACTGACCCATTCCAACTTCCAACAGAGGAACAAAAGCACAACAAACCTGTGCTGATTTGAGAAGATTGAAAGTGTTTTTTGAAGTTCTAGTCCACATATTTTTCTTTGTTAAAGAGTGACTATTGAGTGAAAACGCTGCATAGATTTGCAGAAAAATAAGGCCAAGATAGCAGTGAGGATTAGCTGGTTTTACAGACCAACATTGGTTTGAGGAAAAGGCGCAAGCAGCAAGTATAACAATTCGTTCTTTCTTTGTTGCCAAAATGAAATCAACAACATAATACGACAGACATCTCATCATTTATATTATGCTCGTCTAGTCCCATTTATCAGTGCCGTCCGTTTCTGCGTCGTCTTCACTAGAATCTTCTTTCATGTGGGCACGAAGCTTCTCAATCGCTCAACAAACAGCGATGGCAATGTCGCCTGGCTGATCCGTTTGCTAGTCGTCGGTTGCCGATTGCTCAATTTGCACAACATAGTCCCCTACTTCGCCCTTACGCGACCAATCAACTTTGGATGATACTCGCGCGTAGTTGTCTTCTTTAAAACTACCTTTCCTCGTCCATTGCAGATTTCCTTAAAAGAAATACGAATGCTCAGTCATCGCATCATTCACTCTTACGTCGAGCAACTTGGAGCGAGGGTTTGTCTTCGTTGTAGCGGTCAACGGTCGCACAGATAACGGTGGCGTTCGTTATCTGCGCGTTTGACGTTTCGGGGGCGACGGAGCACTTCGAGTCACAGGTCCTGCAGCAACTCATTGGAACAGACGCTCGCGCTATTCACTACTTACCGATTCGCTCAACAGCAATATTAGCACTGATTAAACGGCGAACACCGGGGACGCCGCCGGGCCATTCGCGAATGATCTTGTGCACGACGTCGCGTTCCTTCTCACACAATTCGGTCGGGTCGAAACCGGCAAAGCGCAGCACGTTCATGATAGTCGAGTCCCAATCGACGTCGTCGTGAACCTTGAAACCCATCACGCCGTGTTCGTTTCGTTTTATCGTCACCAATCATCTGAAGATCATTCATTACCTGATGTTATTGCAGAAATGCATTGGGCGACAAGTCTTACTTGAAATCTGTGGGCGAACCAACGTCGTCTTCCTTGACAGACGCAGATCGATTTTTTTTCTTTTTTGTTGCACAGAAAGCCAGTCAGACTAGTTCATGAAATGAATGGCACTTGCTTGCCAGTCGTGGGCGACGCCGACAGAGAAGTTAAAGTGCCATTGGTATTTGTGAAATTCGACTGCTCGTGCTTCTCTTTCATCAGCTGTATTTCTGCAAGCAGAGAAGTTCATTGAACAGGCAGCAACAACATCAAATGACCGACCAGCGTGGAAGCAAAGTTTTTTCATCAAATCGAACAGCACTTGACATTCGTCGATGGAAGCGAAATTTAGTCCGAAAACGTTCGTCCCATTGTCGACAGCGATTAAGTTTTTTGTCACTTGCTTCCATTCCACATTCGCTGTTCTAAAACAAGAAGTTAATTCCACTGCAACCGACTTCACATGGTGCACTGTCATACTTGGCGATTGTACAAGTCCATGAGGGGGATGACATAGCATTTCGACTTGTAATCTTTGCAGAACATGACCCCACCAGTGTGCAGCAGTGTCCATGCCTTCGAGTTCAAATCGCCTTCCAGTAACTGAGCAACACCGGCAGGAAGTAACTGAAATGCGCTGTAATATTATGAAAACAAATCAGTTTCAAACAACGTACGTAGTTTCCACTGTGCAAAAATGCAAACAATTCGTTGTTCTCATCAGTGTCGAGCAATGTCGAGCCTCGGTTGACCAGCTGTTTTTTCTGCAGAGCCATTTGAGGCACCCGTACTGCAAGGATAAATATTAAATAGTGCACGGAAATTTCTTAAATTGTGTACGGTGACAGATCTGAGCTAATTAGTGATTGAATCAGCACGGCAGATCTTAAATAGTGCACGGACTGCAGAGGCTAGCAACTTCTGTTTTCTGAGCGAGTGCTTGTGAAATGTCACGAAGTGAAATGAGACTGGTTTCGATGTGCATTCGGCTAAGGATGTTCCCTTGGGCGAGACCAGAAAAGCTGGCCGTCCTCTGGGTACTTAGTTTCATGAATATGTTTCCCTGACGAAAATACTGTGTTTTCATGACTGTTTATGTTTCTGCTGTTTATCTCTAATAAAATTGCAATATAAAAGCTCCGTGTACTATTTAATACCGGTCCGTGCACTACTTAGATAGACAAATGAACTAATTACGATCTCCGTGGACTCCCGTACACTCAGATCCCGTGCGCTATTTAATAGCCGTCCGTACTCAAACTGCAACATCAAGCATCGAGCGCTACACAGCGAGGAAGAAATTAAAAATGTTAGCAGGCGATCGAATCGTGTCATTTATGGCTTTCTCACCTGTTAATCACTGGAACAATAGAATCAGGAAACATTTTTCGCAATTTGCTGAGAAGAAACATCGTTGAACGTTTCAGCACCGAAAGAGAATTATCGAACTATCGACACCAACGACGCGGCGGCAGCGATCTCGACTCCACGCCGCAGTGCATTGCAACGCTGCGCGATTTATTACAACGGCGCATTCATCGTCGCACACAGACGAGTTTTCCGTAAGCGCACGTGTACACAATCAAACGCATTGTGTGAGAAAAACCTCTTGACATCCATCTATTCATTGGAACAATATCAGGCATCAGCCATTGGGATTTGCTTATCAACCGTTGGTCGCCATTGCAAAATTCAATTAAACACAACCTTTTTTATTCGATACCCATAAGATGGGAACAACAAACAAACGTTCATATTGTCATACTCGATTCGACAAAGTTCACTTGCAAAATGGAAAGCGAGGCAGTGCTCTTTTAATTTCATCGACACCATTTCGCAACGCGCGATTCTCAACGAACAATTTGACGAAGAAAAAGGCTTGTGATAAGTCAAACTGAGCGATGAAGAATTCATTTTTGACAGCATACCCGCAAATCTGACAAACACTTGGGACGATTACTAGCGAATTCTACAACACCGGTCCACTGAGAATGAACTATCAGCTAGTGGAAATGCAACGGGCAATGGTGGTCATCTGGACCGATTGGCGAACTGTCGGAAGCTGGTTGGCGAGTCCTGGCTGCCGTCCAAGCTCCATAGGTACGGTCGGGCAGGCGTCGTTCCCTTAGACTGATTGATACTCACCGACCCCGAGCCCGGCGTCGACTGCAGCGGCGCATTGCCGTACGTCCGCCAGCGCAGGAAACCTTGAAAAACAGACCATCAGTTTGTCATTTGCTAATGAAATTAATATGCTCGTACTCGGCGAATCAGACGCGAATGCGCCGTTCGCCGACTGCGCCTGTGGGTAGCCCACACTCGGATTGCCGCTCATCATGTTCATCAGCATACGGTAGCCTGAAAAAAAGCGCAGTTGCAAATAATATCATTGCGCGACGACCGACCAAAGTAGAGAATGACGAGTGTGGCCAAGATGCTGGTGAACACGAGCAGCGCCGAGTGGTAGTGATCGAAGAGCACTTCCAGGAAGCCCCAGAAACCGGAAGAGTCCATGGCTGAAAATGAGAATGACACATGATAAGTGAAACAACTTATCGGACAAGACATACCCATGAAGGCGGCCTTGGGGGCGTCGCCGTACAACTTGATAGTGACAGGGACCTTGCTCGTCTGGCCAGTCAGCGTATTCGAGATCGTCACGTAACAGTCGCGTGGCTGTTCGTGCCACAGCACCGCCGACTTCGTGCTCAGCTGTACCACGAACTGCACACGACCGGCGTCCGTGGCGTCCTGTTCCGGCCCGCTGATCTTCAGCACGTTCGGTTCGTTCGTCTCCGCGACCAGATGCGACAGCAACAGCGGCGAAGCCACCAGCACGATCGGCGCCCGCGTCACTTGCAAGTTGTTCAGCTGCAGCTCCGACTGCACCAGATGGAATTCAGGATAGAACGGAACCGACACCGAATCGTGCAACTCCTGAAAAACAGCACGACAATAAGCTTGTATCGTTTTTGAATTGCAAGAAACACAAAAGAATAAGAACGGATTGCCATGGGACAATGAATGTATACCAGACAATACGTACCGTATTTTTAGAGCGCATATTGACAGTGACGACAATATTCGCTTGCAATTTGCTGAACTTGTCAGCCGAGTCGAACGGCAACGGTCGAACGATGCAAGCATAAGAAGCTGAACAGAAGAACACATTGACCGTCGTTTTGCGCACACGATCACTCACCAATAGACGGCTCGAACTTGGCGAATACGGAAAAGACGCTACTGGCCGGCACATTTGTCTGTTTGTCCCAGTCAACGTGGCAAGAGAACGGCGCCGTCTGCTCACCGAACCACGTCAAATCCTTTGTTTCGCAGCCTGAAAACCACACAATCAGCGTCGTCATAAAAAATAAAAGCGAAAAATTGAAACAGAGCAGTTTCATGCTCATGTGGTGTTTTGGAAAAATCAAAGAGCAAAAGTCGTACCGAACACATTGGTGGATGAGGCATTGAGCGCCGAGCCCAGCAACTTGACCGGAAACGTGAAATCTTGTCCGTTCGTGTTCGACACAAAGTTGGGAGCGTCGTGCAAACTCAGTCGTTCCGGAGCGTTCACAATTATCTGCAATACACATGTAAAAGGCGTTGCCATTGGGCGATAAATTCGAATCGCACTTCGGTTCGGGTGGTGCTGTTGCGAGCGGCGGCGGCGGAGACGGCGGCTTGGCCGGCGCGTTTGGCGACCGCCCGTCCAGTGGTCGCGTCGAGCGACATCGCCTCGCCGTCCGATTTCCAGACGAGATTGGCACCGCTGACAGGGCTGTTGAAGCAGATGATGTCGCCGACGACAAAGCGTCGCTCGAGCGGTTGAACCACGTCCGCCACGCTCAGACGCAAATAGGACGCCACCCGTTCGTCGGTCGAATCCCACACCTGAACATTTCATTCAAAAGATTAGACTCGGTCGCCTCTCGCAATTTTTGACCGCGGTACCTTGAGCACAGTTTCACCAACTTGATTCAAGTTGATCACAAAAGAGCGATTGTCATTGGACGCCGTAATATCCGTCAAATCGAATCTGAACAAATCTCATATTGACTTCGCGAATCATGCGACTTGACACTGGGCGCGCACCTGTGCGGACGGTAGTTTATCTTCGTGTTCGTGCCATGGAATAGTCCACCGCGACTATCTCGGAACGAAACGTCTACGGTAACCCAGTAGCCAAGTGGCAGGTGGGCTAAATACTGGTCAGTGCTTTTCATCGATAGATCGCTGCTAGACGTCAGATGAATGTAGGAAACTTGCGCGATCTGGAATAAGAGAAGTGATCCAATTGCGACAAAGTAAGCTACAGTTACTGACCTCGACACCGACAAACGCTGTGAAATTGTTGGCGGTCTGTTGGTTGCGAATAGAAAGCGCGGCAAAACCTTCGGAGTGACCGGACACGAGCGTCTGGTCGCCGTGCACAGACACCAAGTGTCCATATTCGGACGGAACAGAGTAACGCAGCCATTCGTACGGTCTGCAACAATTGATTCATTCACCTGCAAAAAGGAGAGAAACGAAACCGATTGGCGTTCAGCTGCAGTTCGGTGTCGGGGGTGACGCGGATGACGCCGGGCAGGGCGGCAGGTTCGAGCAATCTCAGCGACTCCTCCACTGTGATGCGAACCTTGTCAGTGTACACCGTGCCAGCTTTGAAATGGCTCAGTCCACCAGGATGCGCCGTGACCTTGACGCTCAGGGTGGTCTGACCGACACTGCCTGCGACCAGACGAACAGCGAATCGATTCAAACTTGGTTCTTGCACGGATTTCTGAAATAAGAGAAGCATAGTGAAATGGAAATAGTAAAGCTGAATACTGATAACGAACCCCGAACGGCGAGTCGAAAGCGAGGACGCCCTTGGTGTCGAGACTCCACTCGAAGGTGAGTGGGTAGCGCGCGCCGCCGAACGAAAATGGCGTCTCGTCGGCGCTGAGACCCTCGACGTGCGCCCACAGCTCGGCGCCGGAGTCGACTCGCACGACAGGAATGCGAATCTTCACGCCCGCAAGCGAAACCACTTTCACTACCACCGTATCCTGAACAACATTACAATAGAACAAGAGGGCATCAACACACACTGTACACTGAAAACGTTTGCGACCAATTTCGTTGTGTCACAATTAACAAAAATAGTTTTTTTATTGCTTTCTATCATTATAACAAATGATACTCAATGACATTTAAGCAGTGAAAATTGCTTTGTCCCATGAACATCATTCTTTATGTTTGAACGTCATTCAATTCCGATTAACTCTTGTAGAAATTATGAGTATAATTACAACCAACCTGAGTAACAGATGCTTTGCCCTGTCCCACACGACCGGTGACAGTGGCATAGCCAAGTTTTTGACTTTCCATCAGTCCGTTGTCGGCGACTTTCACGATGGCGGTGTCGTTTTGACTGAAGGAAATGCCGTGCGTCGGCTGCGGACCGCCAAGAATTTCCAGCTGAAACAGAAGTCATCGAGTGAGTTGTATTCAAAGGGTTGCAGTAATCAAAAAATGATAATATTGAACAGAGTTGCGCAAAGAGCACTCGTCCTTAGATTAGAATCATACCTGTGCTGGGGTTCGAGGCCAGGGGGAGAAGCTGGTATTTTCGTGCTGGGATTTACCCGCGAAAGTCAAAAATTCAAAAACTTTTTCGACCTTCGGCCGAATGATAGGGAGGATCCCCTAACCCCCTGGCTACAACTATGATTAGAATAGTTCGTAAACGAACCTGGAAGACGGAATCGACAAGCAGAGTGATCAGCTTCGGACGAAGTGTGAGAGGGGCGAAAATCTGAATCTGATGCGGCCGACTCTTCACCGTCCGTCCGTTGGCCTGACTGCCGGCGACGACGAAGGCGAACGTGCCCACTCGGACGCCCTTGACGCGGTACGACAGTTCGTTCTTCATTCTGCAAAGCACAACTACTTTCTTCAAATCCCTCCAAGGAATGGAACTCACTTGGTCAATGTGACGTCAGCGCTCTGTCCGACAGGATGCACATTCATCAATGCCACACTTTCAGGCGAGAACGAAGTGCCATCGCTGTCCACTACGCGAATCATCAGAGTTATTTCGCCATTTACTTCCACCTGAATATCAAATCCATCTTGTTTATTGGAAAGAGCATATGTTTGAGATCAAATACCATGTCGGGTCCGTCCACTTCGATGCGTTCAATATCGGCGACTTTGACGGCGACGGTCAACTTGCTGTTGGCGATGCACAGATCGAACACGTCCATTTCCAACTTGCCCGGTCGTTTAGGCGCCACCTCGATTTGCGCTTTGTTCAACAATATCGACACCACATCCGACTTCGCGTTCACATGAAAGTGACCGGAACCTGAAAAGTTTTACATGTATAGCTAGAGTTCAATTGAAACACTGTTACGATTCAGTAATAAAGCATATCCGATAAAAAAATAAAATTGTAACTTAGAAGCACGTTGAAAGATCTAATCAATACCTCGAGTAATTTGAATGATCGCCACCGCTTTGGGATGATTGAACAATGAGACGGCAGTCGGATGTGCTTGCGCATAGTCGATCAGGTTCAGTTCGATCTGCGCGTCCAGATGTCCCAGAGGATGCTGAAGAAAACACATAGGTAATACGTATACAACTGAAAGAAACAGATTTACCTCTTTCCCAGCGTTGTCCTGATAGTTATGGCTGACTGTACGCACGGTCACGCGACCAGCCTTGTGCTTCGGCGTGATCGTTTCATAAACTGCAAGAAATAGCCGTCTTTACTTTTACTGACAATTGATAGAAAACATGAATAAAATCGCTGAAGAAATTTGCACACTAAAATGTGCAGGGAAAATAATATAGCAGTACATTTGTTTTCCGTTTTTTGCAAATGTCGCTTGCCCCCGGCAACGGACAGAAGACTGCTATCATCGGTGAACCATTCCAAAATGAGGGAGTCGATTGAGTCGAATCGGCGATCTTCGCTGCCCGCCGTCGGACATTTGCCATATCCGTCCGTCGACAGTCGACTCGCTTCGCCGAAATAAATCGAATGCTAAAAATGATCACCATCACTCAACACAAAGCTACTATTTCTTGAAATCAATTCATCATTCTAAACAGAGAAATTGACGAAGCAACGAACATACACTTACACTTGTGGCAGGACAGGGCGGCAAAGTCGAATCCACCACAGTGCGGTAGGGAGAAAGTACCAGTCGATCAGGCAGCGAACAGCAGATCCTGTAAATGACATGGTTTTCGCCAGTGATGTACAGCGCCGGTCCAGCCCTAGGGCCGGGACGGCCCGGCCCAGAAGAAAATAAAAGGGCCTGGATAGGGCTTTTTTGTCAAAATTATAGGGCCGGGCTTGGACAGGGCTTTTTATTAAAAAATTAAAGGACCGGCCCTTGAACATCACTGGTTTTCACAGCCAATGGCACAGGCAAGAAACTTACGTGATTTTTGCCTTGGCGACGACCGGCAATGGGTTCAGCGACGATTTCCTGTTGCCAACGGATAGCAGCAGCGTCTGAACAATATTGTAGCATCAAATCATTGTTAATGACTAACTGAAAACTACGCACTGTTTCTCCTTTTTTGTTTCCGCAAATCACTTGGAAAGTCGACTGGCTGTCAACCTTGATCGTGACCAAGTCCTTTGTTTCGGCGTCCACTGAAATAACTGATCTCGTTTCTTGCATGACAACGTCCAACCCTATGCATTCACAAAAAAGAACGGTGTCGAACTAACATTTTGAGAAATATTTCGCTGGTTCCACCACCCAAGGCCTCGGTCCGCCTTCGAAGTTGACGAGAAAACTGCCGCCGAGGGAGACCAACGGTTGGTCGGTTGAGTGCAACTGAAATCAGCCAATCAAAACACCAATCGCGCGATAAAATTATGCCTTGAGCGGCGGGAAGGCGGCGATGTGGATTTTCGCCTTGAGACTGCCCAACTTGGCTGTCACCGTCGTGTCGCCCGGCATCAACGCCATCAGCGCCACCGTAGCACAACCGTTCTCTTTCGGACGCTGCGACAACTCTGCAATTTGATCGTTCCGAAACGAGCTAATTTAATCAAATCTGAAAGCAATACCATTTTCGAGTCGAAAGATGGTAGTGTCAGCTACTTCGAGCTCGAAAGCCGCTTGCCGACAGTCCCACAGTCCTATGTCGTGACCGTTGTGATGACCGAACAAGATCAAGTTTAGTCGCAGAATGTCGCCCACTTTCGCCTCAACTCTGCTCTCTCCGAAAGACAGTTTTGTCGGCGGAGTCACCAGCACCTAGAAATGTGAAATGATCAGTAACAAGTCTGCGAAGAAATAGAAAGCGGTGGAGTGCGCAAGATAAATCAAATTTAAAGCAAAACGAAACTTACAGTTGCTTGAGCATAGTGCAGTGGATTGCGAACGTCTGAAGCGATCACGGCGGTCTCGCCGATTTCTCCGGAGCTGACGACACCGGTCGACTCGGCGACGATGGCGACGCGTTTTTCCTTCGACGACCACAAGAACGCCCCACTGCCACCGATCGCCTGAAATGTATTCGAATGACTTCTGCTGATCACGATGAGGAAGTAGAGATCGCACTTGGAGCTGGTACTGGTATCGTTGCTGGTCGATGTACGGGAAGGCGATCAAGTCGGGAACGATCATTATGGGCTCGTTGATTTCCACCGACTGTTCGCCAAAAATCGACGGCGAAATTTCGCGTCGTGATCCATCCTGAAATTCAAGATTACCGATCGATAGTGAATTGCTATAAGGGCAGTACTACTGTGATAATCGCAGTGAACGTCGACTTGAGCAGCGTATTTCCTTTCTTGATCGGTGTCACTACGAAATAAGTGCCGTTCTTCGATTTTTCCGTGATTGTGAAAAACTCCGTTGGAAGAAAAGTGTCGAAACGAAGATTCTGAAGAGAGAAAAGTAGGTGAGAGCAATTGATATGGGTCAAAATTTCCGATTAAATTACGTACCTCGGCAATGAGCATAGAATTGCCGTCGCGATCAAATAACAAAACGGAGATCTGGTAGGATCGGCCCGTCTCGAGCACCCACACGCCACTTGGAGAGACGGCCCACTGCAGGGAGTCCGGAATGCTAACGAAGATATGTGCGGAAGGCGGTTTCAACGGATGCTTCGATTTGATATCTGAAACTCATCGCTTTTAATTTAAAGACCTGAATAAATTTATCATAGCGATGCGAAGAGCTGTGTAAACTCATAGTTTCTTTGACGGTAAAGAGTGTACTGTAGAAAACACCGTAACCCCAGAATTTTAGATGAGCAATAGTGACAAATGTCGTTGTGGGACGTTTACTAAAAATGGATTTAAATCATACTAAGTAATGATATTCAAGTCAACAAATTCTGGATTTTGACAGCGCGCGACATTCAATTGAAGGATGTTCGATCTATTTCCGGTTAACCGTTCGAAAATTTCTGACTATAGGTCAAAAATAAAGCGATAGGTTTTCAGAGTTGATTGCGTTATACTGATATAAGCATTTGTTTGCAATGCACTTTTCTGGGTCCTTATGTAGCTGTTAAAAACTCGTTATTGGTGAAGCTAAAAATGGCTACTCACTTCTATCTAGCAGAGATATTTCCGTCCGACCCAGTTTCTTTGCCAGAACCTCCGACGTCTGTTCGTTGAAATCACAAACAGTTTCGTCGCTCAGCTTGAAGTAGTACTGCTTGGAAGGCATTGCGATCGCTGAAAATCAGTCGCATGCAATCAATTGTCTTGTGATCTGAATGAAAAAAAAAATTACCTTCAGTTCGGCCCTGTTTGATCATTTCAACGCCATAGTGGAGTTTGGAATGGATAGGAATGTAGACGTCTTCAGACGGGACGAGCATTAAATTGGCGATCACCAGCAGGTCGATCGTGTGCGGCGCAATATTCTGAAATGCAACTTGTTGAGCGGGCTAGTGAATAGTCGCTTTTGCCATGACAATATTTTCACTCGATTTCCTAACTTTTTCCTATCAGAAACTGAATTTTTCTTTATGATCGCATTATTGATCGCATATATTCTGAAATGTAACTTATTGAGCGGGCTAGTGAGTACCGTATTTATTCTTTTATGAGGACATGTCCTTATATATTTTGATTCCCTCAAAAGTTCAAAATCGCCTCGTTGGGTTTTGATCATGATTCGATAAATTTGCAATATCTCCATGAAAAAATGGAAGAAAACCGAGCAAAACACTTCTCAAAGTGAAATACGCACAAATAACGCATAATACCGCTTGCTCGGTGGCGGAATTCGATTTAGGGGGTGTACTTATATAAGGGACTGTCCTTATATTAGAATAAATACGATAGTCGCTTTTGCCATAGCATTTTGACTCGATTTTCCATCTTTTTCCAATCAGAAACTGAATTTTTCTTTATAATCGTATTCTTTAAAGTTAACCGCACCTTGAAGGTTTCTTCGGCTAACCGCGATGTTAGCTTGGCAGATCCGGTCGCTAGTCCTTCGAGCAGAATGACATGTCCTCGCTGTCCACGAGACTCGAGGGCGTCTACTCCGCTGGGCGCTTCGTATTTGGACTGCGCAAACGGCAAAATCTTCAGCGGTCGGTGTCCTTCCTCACCGATCTCCACCTCGATGGTCCAATCGAACGGAATCCCACCCAGACTCGAGAAAGTATCGCCTAAATCGGCACCAACATACACATCGATCATGGATATTGTGACACTGAACCATAGGTGTTTTCGGGTCGAAAGTGGGGAGGGTAACATTGAAAATATCGAAAGTCAGGGAGTAACATACCGTACCCCAAAAATTTCGGCAGCAATTCAAATTTCAGTACCAAAGTTTGAATTTCACCGTAATTTACCCGTTTTTATATTTTTATTTCCCGCCTTCGGTGGGAAAGAGAGGGGTTAACAAAACTCCGCCCCTTTTGGACTAGGTTGGGGGGGGGGGTTTTAACCCCCTCCCCCAAAACATCTATGCACTAAACAGTCCCAAAAGATTACCTTCATCATTTTGCGCTTCAACAAAGATTTCAGCAGGCGCAGCGTCCAGAAAGAGAATCTTGGTGGTCGTTTCCATTGAGACCGATTCGATCACGTCGACCGTCACACCGCAACTCAGCATTACTCCGGCCACTAAAATGAGTACTCCGGTTAACGTCAAGAAACGGAGGAAAACAAAATGAAGAACGTTTGTCTTCGGCGAAAATGATGGCGCTCTGTTCCTCAGCATGCTTAGAGACGGCGGAGATCTCGGCTCTGTCTGAGCAGCCGTTCGGTTTCGCGTTCAGCGCAACAATCGAGACGATGTCTGGACGAGTCGATCGCCTAAAAAAAACTCAGTGGTGCTTCTGCGATCCTCTACTTTGACTTCTGCGTTCGAGATTCAGAAGCATATCGCAACAAAGGAATCATACCAATCATCCAACGATACAAAAAGCAAAGGAAGCAATGACAAACCATTCGAAACAGCCTCCTTCGGGATCGCTAACTTCGAGCACAAACTTGACTGGCGCCTTTGGATGATAGGGAAGCAACACCCGGGGAACGTTAAGTCGGTAGGCGCTTACTTGGGCGAATAGAAACGCCACAAGGAGCAGCGGACACCACTCGCTCAGCCGCCCCATTTCCGCTCTTCACAATCTTCTGTCGCACTAACTTTTCTACTTTGTTTGATTTCAATGAAAACTTGTGCGCCAAATGAAACTGAAAATTTGGAAACAACGTGAAAGATACTCGACCTTCGAATCCAAAAATTTCGTCGACTTTTCAAAAATCTCCGCTCTGCGTTTCTGTTCGATTTCGTTTCGAAAGCACACAGTATTCCAGCGCGTCGAAGACATGACGCCTTGTTCGTTGCGAGACTAAATCATTTTTCTCGCTGACAATAGGCAACCATAATATGGTCATCGACGGGTGCAAAAAGCAGGCAAATCGGCAAACGCCCGCTCACACTGACCGGCACAAAACTATCTTATTCTAATCTTGCTACTGTTCGGTCGATTGACTTTGAAAAGAATGGAAATACTGCTTCGTATAGTATCATGGCTCTGTTTCAAATGCCCGCTATGTTAACCTGGCTGGCTTTGAATGCTTTTTTGTGCACTCGGTATCGGTATTTTTGACGTATCGGTTTATGAATATGCGTACACACAAAAAAAGACGATAACAATAACATTGAACGAATCACAACATATGAGTCGAGCGGAGCGAAAGCTAAGCATCGACGCGAAACAACATTGAGATTCGAAGACTACCGGCACGTTTGAAGACGAGAGATCCAACGAGAGATCCACAACACCGGTGATTGACCGCACCAAAAAGAATAAGGCGAGTTTCGAAAGGAAAAATGAACAAGAGAATACGGTTTCGACTGGCACAACGGCAATGTACGCGACCACAAGTGCTACCTGCGGTTGACAGAACGTAATAATTGGTATAATCCACCTACTATGCAATAGTAAATATGATTGGTACTGCTCAACAATGTGCATTAAAACTTGGAAACCGGTTTGATGATTTTCGGAACGTCTCGATTTGGCTTCGGTGGCGGCTTGTAACGGTCGTTTCCGTCGTTCCCCCGGCTTGGCTTCTTTTCCTTGCTCTTGGGTGGAGTTTCTTCGCTGCCGAAGGCGTGCTTGAGCACTCCCTTGCACCACTTCTCGCACGGTTTGACGGCCACATGCTTTGACTGACTGCGCAGTCGAGTCTTCTCCCCCGGCGCACTGAACCAAGTTACCTTCATCTTCGGTTCGGTGCCCGGCATGAAGCCGAACTTGCCCAGCTCTTCCATCGTTCTCTGCGTCTGCATGATCAACTTCTGCTCCACGCAGTTTCGATTGCAGAACTTGCCGGTCGGTTCGCCGGTGTTCAGGTTGCGAATTTCGACGCGTTCATTGGCGCCGGTGGGCAGCTCTACGTTCTGGTATTCGTAGCCGCGCACTTTCGCCATCTTCAGAATATTATCTTCAGAATTCGGCTCCGGATATAGGCTCCGCCGGTTGTAGATTATCTGTCCGGACGTGGCCGTCATGCGGATCTGAAAAACTATTACTGTATTTTAAAAGCGTTAAGACCACACGTTTGGGTCGCGCTGTTCATTATTGCACAGGACAAGAAGTTTAAGGATTTCGGTGGGGGGGGGGGGTCAGACCTGAGCATTTGGGGGGAGGGGTGGGGATACTGAGGTGACCCCACCCCCACCCACCCCATTGCCCACCTCTGGGGATATATTCCAGACGTCTAAGCATTTCCCACATACCAACTGATCCGGAAAAAGTTTTGCACTGGATGTTGTGAGGTCCGGATAAACTTTTATTACTAGCAACTATATCCATTCTTGGTAATAGGCATTCCCCCCCCCCGAGACAAAAGAAGATGACCATGTCTGGGGGAGGGGATTTATTTAACATCGACTTTTTTAAGGGTCCTCCCTTCCCGGATTTTTCAAAATTCTATGGAAGTTGACGTAATTAAAATATTTTCGGCGCGTTCGGTGCCGTAATCAGTTTTTCACAATGAGGGATCCTTATCGTTTCGAAGGTTTTCTGACGGTTCACTTGAACAGCATTCGAGTTATGGGGGGTAACTTTATTGCTGTTCTTTGAACACCTGTTGTGGGACAAACATTCTCGATACCTTAGTGCCATCGGCCAGCGTCGCCTCCACCGCACCGACCATCATCTCTGTCTTCACCGTGCCGTCGGCCTCTCGCGGTACTTCCTCGGTGCTCCCGGCTTTTCGGTCGATTCCCTTGCCGACGCGACCGAAACGTTGACGTCCGTTATAATTGATGTACATCTGTGTGAGATTATCCCGCATCTCGTTGATCGCGTACTCCGCATCCCTGTCGTCTTGGAGATTGCCGACGTTGACACTCTCCTCTCCGTCCGCGTCGTGATAGTTCCGCTTGCCCAGCTCGTTCTTCCCGTCACTGTCGCCACGGTATGCGTCGATCTTCGGTATTTTGCGACGAAATCCAGTGCCTCCACCGCACCGCAGAAGATCACTGAAAAGTGTCAATGAAATGCTGTGTGTTTTTCACTTATCTTGTTTGTTTGATTGTTTATTTGTCAGCGAGGCTGACATAACACCCAACGGGCCCGAAGCCCTTCTAAGGGTACATGTAAATAAGTATTTGGCGTGCATAACATCCAGGGTGGCCCAAAAAAGTATCCCTTTTTATTTTGCTTATAATTTTGCAATGAAACATCGAAACCAGACAAAACTTAAGCCACTGTTACCTGCATGTATTGGTGACCTTCAGTTAAAATTTCAGTCTATTTGGTCAACTACGTCGTAAGATACAGCCGATAGTGTGTTGAGAACGTGAAAAACTAGTTTTACAGGCCCAACAGAAATATTGCTGAAGTTTGAACGACCATATTTCGCGAACCTGTGGACCAAAACTGCTGAAACTTTTACTGAATATGCTACATGATATCCTTAACAAGTGGCGAAAATTTCGGTCATGTTGAATTTGAATTAAGTTTTTCCCGAAAATTCGCGTATAACCGCTTTATTCATATTTGAACACAAATACTGTGCAAAACGAACACTGATTTTGAAAAAGTATGAATTTTAGGAGTAAAGAAATTTTTTCAATCGTTACTGAGCTCAGAACTAAGATTTCATAGTTTTGCAATGGAAAAATCACATTATTTGCGAAAACGGTGTTATGTGTCTTTTTTGC
>JAQGCX010000404.1:0-17330 GCA_034700205.1 Plectus parietinus | reverse complement strand
ATCCCCTTCTAGGGAAGCCCCTTCAGTATTAGGCAGGCGGGCTTCAGCCCCAATAGCCCGCACGATAATCCGGCACTGGGTACATCCAGGGGCGGATCATGGATGAGGGGGGCCTGAATACAAATGTACAACGTCAATTTACCAGGGGGCTTCCTTCAGTACTAGGGCTTGCGGGGCCTGAATACATGTAATCATTGTAATCCACTATGATCCCCCCGGGTACATCACTGCCTAATTAACAGTTACGTAACATGGCATGCTATTTGGAGAAGTACTCTACGATGGTATCAAGGGAAATAAAATTGTGACACAGAACCCCAGTTATTCATGCGCAGCATGAAACTATCTTTGGTATTCGTAATGAGCAATGCACTATGTAGCTAAAGTGCCTGCGAAGCTACAAAAATAACTCTTTGCTTCCATCATTTAATTGGCAACATTTAGTTAAGGATTTTGTTCAGAACTAAGTATCACTGCATCGGAAAAGATTAATATAAAAATAGTTTTGTACAATAAACATTCTTTGGGAACGAGCTACAAATGAAAAAAGCGCCATTTGCAGTTACGTGTATCGCCTAAATATTTTTTTAACTTTTACATATTTCGACTAGAAAAGTGAAAAGCAAAGACGAATTTTGTTCAAATTATAAATTTGCACACAGTGTGTACTCTTGGAGTATCGACCAAACAGCTGGTAGGGGGATTCTCCATCTGGCAAGCACAACAACAAAAATCGAGGTCCCACAAATATCGCTATTCGCTGCCAATGAATTCGATTCTATTCTGGTGGGAGGATGCCGCGAATCATCTGTTTACCTAGCTTTCCTCATCAGTGATGATGTAATGCAGGAATTTTCGGGTGCGGCTGCTGAGTCAAGTCAAGCGCTATCGGGGCCAGTGTGGTGTACGCCCACGAAAGAAGTGAAAGCGATAGGATCGAATCTGATAGAATCCTTCGCGCGTTCGTTGGTCGCGGTCCCCATCGTTATTATGCGGGTGTCTGCAGAGGGCGGAGAAGGCGTATTCGTCGCGCGTAAAGCGGTGCGAGCGCACGGTTCCACAGGCGGCGGCAGTCGTGAGACCGCAACCTTAGCGGCTGTCGGCAGCGGACAAAAAGTCGCAAAACCCACTCGCCTCTCTCCTCTTTCCCGTATTCGGCGGTGGTCCCTTTCTTCCACCTTTCTCTCGCTGGGAACGAATAAACGATCACAGATGCGACAAGAGAGAGAGCGGATGTGAGGCGGCGAGAAGAGAGACAGCGACGGCGCGGGCGCAAACGAAATATGTCGAAATTGCACCTGTTGGGCTTGACAATGATACAGGGGTATTACTGACACAGCACAGGATACAGAATAGAACCAGGTAATTGCAGTTCTTGTTTTGTTTAGCAATATGAGAGACATATTTTTCTGCTTTGCTGCATAGTCTGATCTATTTTTCGACAACTTCCGCTGACTGACTACACCAGGCGTGGCGCTTGAAACCCAAAGTTAGGGAGGAAGAAGCGAAAGATGTGGGTGAAAAGTGCACAGAATCTGCTTTCCTAGTTCAAAACTATGGGTGGAAATCAAAATTTTATGAGTCATTTTCATCCCCGTTCACCCCCCCCCTAGCGTCGCCTCATTGGGATGGGGCTGTAGTTTGCCCGTCCCTTAAATCGACAAATCGTCCTCTCCTTTTCAGCAAGAAAAGAAACTGGATTCTTTCTCATCCCTTGAGACTGGTGCGGGCGTGCACACATAACATAAGGCAAACAGTTTATCTGTCAATTCAAAAGCAGCTCCTGATTGCAAAATCTGCATGCGTGTCTGTCTCTTCTGAAGCAAGATGTCAAGAACGGATGTCAGTAGTTTGCGAACGGTCCCAAGGGACTCTTCTTGCGCGCATCGAACGGCAACAAACCTGCCGGCATGCGCTGTCATTCTTCCCCGCGCTACTATGGCCGAGTCCGTGACGGACACGCCGGTAATTTGCCGTCGGATCGTCTCCGCCGCCGACTTCATTATTCTCGATTACCCCTCCGATCACCACCAGTTCGACCTTGCCAACGGTGCGTCGTCGTCGGCCTGCAAGTCCGCCGTTTCCGGTCGGCGACAGCATCCGATCGACGCAATCGCATCCCTCGATCGCGCGTATTGTCACGGCGTGAAGGTCGCCAACGGTTCTTCCACACGCAAGTCATCAAACGTGATCAAAAGTAATCAAATTGGCTATTGTTGGGGACTGTAATGGAGCCCTGTCGGCGCAGACAGCAGCAGTATGATCCGTGCCGTGGACAGCGCCACTTCCCCGCCCCTTGGCCGGTCGCGGTCGGCGAGATACGCACACAAGGACTGGGAGTAATCACTACACTGCACGCAGCTCGTGCGCGTGGATGTTGTGAATCGCAGACGCTATTGGACGCTGAGTCATTTCGCAGAGCGCATCGCTTTCTCTCTCTCTCGCGCGCTCGCCGCAGAATTATCTCCACATCGCTCATTGCAAGCAGACATGGAAACGAGCTTGGAGGGGGTTGGTGTGACTATTTGCTATCTAATTACAGAAATTTCATGCTATTCACATCAAAATATGTGTGGTATTTTGGGAAAGAGATTTAAGTAACGCAAAGTTAATAAATTAAACAGCTTTTCATTGGAGGGGATGGTTCAAGAATACCACACATATTTTGATGTGAATGGTATGACATAACTGTAATTAGAGAGCAAATGGTTCAAGCGAGGGCAAATGTTCGGGAAAGAGAGAGAATGACGAACAGAGAAAAACAGAGGAGCCGGATCGACAATGGGACCACACTGTGTAAGAGTCTAAACTGCCAAATCCCTTGTCCATATCTCAGGGCGTACGCGCCCTCCCCCGGTCCCTTAGCCCCTTCTCCGCTTCTTCTCCTTCTGTCTCTCGAGTATGTGTGTGGACGGGTGCGGAGGAAGTGAGAGAGCAGCAAACAAGATGAAGAGAAGAAGCGCGACCTCGTGCGTAAAGCGGCCGCCGGGGCGCGAAGAGCGCAGGAGACGCACCCGTCCCTGGCGAGCGCGAGATGATAAATCAACCCGCCGCCAGCGACCGCTGCTACCTGGGCGGGCGGATCGCCGTGGCGAAAAAAAAGCGGCGGCGGCCGTGGAACCGCCGGGCGCCGCTGGAGCTGCTGGTGCAGCGTCAGTTTGATGGCATCGGGGAGCAAAAAAAACACGCGTATCCGGTCAAACCGCGATTCCCCGTGCCAGGTGTAATCAAATTAAGCCCATTAGCCTGCGAAGCAAGATCGATGGGCGCGCGAAGCGCGCAATGACACGCGCGCAATCAAAAATGCGATATATTTGTCACAAAAATTAAAATATATTTGAATTCCCTCGCAAAAATACCGTAGTTATTTAATTGCGCGGGTATTTGAGCGCTTCGCGCGCCTAACGATAATGCTCCCTCGCAAAAATACCGTAGTCATTTAATTGCGCGGGTATTTGAGCGCTTCGCGAGTCCTACGGTTATGCGCAGCGGGCAGAAGGGCAATTGTGAGCGGCAGACTGGAGCTGTTTTCGTTTTCAGCGCCATCCGTACCGCCTCATTCTCGTCTTGACAGGTAATGGGCGGTCGTAAATACGGCGCGTGGCTGGCGCACTTGGGCAATTAGGTGCGTAAATCACCAGTCACAACAATCGGTCCGTCGTCGTCGCTTCTTCTGGGGGGTCCGACACCCGTCATTCCCCAGAAGCAAGGCGAGTCGGGGGGGGGGACGGATGGACGGCACCTGCTGGCGTGTCCGTCGACCGCGTTCTCCAGGCTTTTTTGCCGCTCGCCTCGACATAGTCACAACATCGGCGCGCGTGAAATATCGCTCCGTACGAGGAGAGAAAGGGAGTGAAAGGGAGTGAAAGAGAGTCGCAGAATACCGAAAGCACACATGCAGTTCTCCCGGTAGGAAAATGAACAGATTCAGAATGATTTTGAAGATTACTGAAACTAGAAAACAGATATGAACAGGGAGTTCTGAGATGCTATCATATTACTGCACATTACTGCTCAATTACGACATATTTTAGCGCTTTAAAATTAGAGATTTATTCACTTATCAGTGATTATGGAAAGCATTTCAAATCTGTGATAGTAACATTTTATTATTGGAGAGAGCAAGCAACTGGGATATTGAATTGGTCAGAGAAAATTTTCCCATTCAATAATTGAATGAAACCTTTATTATTTTCTGCAATTTGTGAAGCAATCTTGTTTACTGAGTTTCCGTTCAATTCATTTTGCAATAGAAGGGCGTTCCATATGGATATTGCTACACAACACCCCTTCCCCATATCATCTCCGAATCAGCACCGCAAGGGCGATAAGCTGACGTCGCCCTCCTCTCTACCAATCATCGTCAGTCCCCAATGAGCCGTTTTGAATCTCGTCGATTTGGCCCCAACCGATCTGAGTCCATAAATCTCGTCGTCCGCCGCGACACTTCGATTGACCGGAGAAAGGACAGAGGAGCTTCGTCACCGCTCCGTGTCATTGGCCTAAGGGAGAAGGGTGGATCATTCCTACCCCTGATCGAAGGGGGACAGATGGCAACTAAACGAACGTTTCCGCTGTCAACAGATGGCTGAATCGCATCGCAGGAAGGGAAATAAAAATATCCGATCGGCATCCATGCAACAAACGCCAAGATTGGATATCTCATTAAGAGTAGCGCAGAAAATTGCTAAAAATAGCCTCATCCACCCCAAATTCGCGCGTATCAGGCAGTGCAGGTCGTTGAGAGCAGTTAAGAGCCGTAACAAGCTCAAATCGAGCGTCAGGAAAGAAGCGACGGTGCAATTTCGTCCCCCCCCCCTTCCGGTCGTTGCCAAACACGAATAGATACGCGCGTTACGGAAGGAACAAGCGCGCTTAATTGCGCGGGTAAACAGAAAACGCTTCATGCGCCATTATGAGCGCTGGCTAATTGGTGCCGAGCGGAGACAGGCGCTGGCAGAAGACACAGAGGGCGTCGCGCGGTAACCAACGATCGACACCGACTCCAACACGCTCGCGGTAAAGTGCAATTGTTAGAAAAGTAATCGCCGTTTTTACAGACGATTTGCGCGCACTGGCGCATGTGGAGAAAACGGTTACGGTAGAACGGAACGGTTTGAAAATGTTGGGGAAAATATTTCAAAATGATTTGATATTACAAAAGAAATTGTCAAATTCGCTTTCAACTTGGTGAAACTGTAGCGAATAATATTTATTTACTTTGAAAAAAAAGCGAAATTTAATGTGGCGATAAAAAAGCAAAATTTTATCGCCACATTATGATGTTCGCTTGGTAAATGTTCGAGAATGGAACAACCATAATTAAAGAAAATAAGCACGGTCACCTTTCTTTCTCTTTCCACATTGTTTCAATCACTCCATAAGAATTCAAGAAAGAATTGAGCAGACAGTACGAAGGCAGAGGCAGATTTTGTTATAAATAGTAAGAAACAAGTCTCACTCATCTCACATTACTCATCTCAAGATACACATCGAAAGAGCCCTCGTGGAGCAAAACAAGAGCAGTGACTCTGATTTATTCGGAGTGACTGCAGAAGAAGGCGCAATAAAACAGGCCTGATTCATAAGGATGTGTGAACGCGGCGGGGGCGGCACGAAGCGAGCAGCGCGCGAGTAGCAACAAACGAGCCGCCGTGACCGCGCGCCCGGTCGCTTACCGCCTAAGCGAATTCCGATCGGCCGGCGAAAAGCGCCCCCGTTAATCGGATCACCGAGCAAATAACCTCACTTGACTAGCGGCATAAGATTGCACGTCGACCTCCCGTGCAAAATTGTCGGAATTATAAAATGCCCAAGTATTAGAAATGTACTGTTTTTTGCGGGAAAGCTCGAATATTTGAATTTGTGCTCCAGCTTGAATTAGCACCCAAAATACCGTACTCTTTCCGCGCAAGATGCGCAGTAATTGCGCGCTTAACGCGCCCAACAATCTTACGTCGAATTCCTACATCAATTTGAATTACCGGTCAAAATACAGTACATTTCCACGCGAAACACGAGTAATTGGGCGCTTAACACTTATGCCGCAGACTGAAAGGGCAATCGTGCTTCGCAGACCAGTGGACTAACCCTTTAATCGGATCACCGCGCGGTTACAGTCCCCAATTGGACGCGATCGCAATGGAGAAACCGGCTGGCCGGGCGACAAACACGCAAACACGACCCTGCGCAGCAGAAGTGGCTACAGTAGTCGTAAGTTGACGGACAGAAAAGCGCGGGGGAAGCGATAGTAGCCCACCGGGTTGTTTACGGTTCGCACGACATCAGACGGCGCGCGCGCCGATTTCAGCGCGACCACCTACCGGGCGATGGGCAGAGAGTGGGCCGGATAAATCCAATATTTGCGCGATAATCCGTTCGAAATGTGGCGGCGTGGCGCGGCGGGCGCAACTGTCCACCGGTCAGCTTGGCGGCGTCGGCGGGGAGTCGGCGTGGGGGTTAGTGGAAGGGCAACAGCCGGACTGTCGGACAGACCACAGGGCGAGGCGCGAAGAGGTGCACGCGGTGCGCACTGACCGCAGAGGCGGGATATGCAGAAGACGGCGCCGGCGGCGGCGGGGAAACGGCACGAGCGAGATGCGAATGCGATACGCCTCTCGGCGAAACTGAAAGGGCGCCCCCGGCGGCCGTCGTGGCAGCCGACCGCGCCGCGATTGGCCCGAGCGCGAAGAGGGCGTGGCCAGACACGACATATTGCCCTGCCGGAAAGTCGTCTGCGCCCAGGTGAAGAAGGGACGTCGATGGACGCACGGAGGAATCGCGCCGGAAATGCGAGGCGTGAGATTAGCGGACCCGCGCAACAGAGTCACAGTCACAGCGAGCAGATGGAGACCTGGCGACACCACCACATATCACTGATGCCTCCACTCTTGCCAGTGACATGTCACAAATCCATCTCACTTCACGTCAAAGAGACCCGCAACAGATGCAAAAATGAGAGCGATGCAAAGCATATTCGCACCTACCACTAGAATATCTACTTTTTTGCACAGGATTTTGCGGCAAATACAACTCCCACCACAAAGCCACTGCAGTTGTCCCAACAGTAACACTCATTCATCATTTCGTCTCCTTTTCTTCTCACAACAGCAGCAGTGCATACGTCCTTTGCTTTGTCTCACGAATGTTAAAGAAGACTTGCCACTAACATTGCGCAATATTCGCACATGGTTCTCACGTGGCAAAAATGATCACAAGCGCGGGAATCGGATGAGAAACGAGGCATGATAAGACTATTGCTTACTGGCCTTTGGAGCGCACGCTGTGGATTTTTTCTATTTGCCCCGGTGGGAAAGTCCGTCGCCCAGCCAGCAGCTTACCAGGTATAGCGTAGAGTACCGGCGGCAGCTTCAAAGGGTCACGACGTCGGTCTCACGGCAAGAGCGTCGCTGAAGCATCTGAACCCGCGATTATGGTCTTCTCTCGTGCTCAGACGCTTCTGCTCATAACTGACTGTACGCCAAGAAGGGGTTATCAAATTTGACCCACTGTGGCGCAATCGGAAATGTCTTACAAAAGCTTAGTTCTCAGCCATCGGCAAAGCAAAAAGTCATCAATAACTTCATGAAAACTGGGCAATTTGGCAATAAAAAATGACAAGTTATAAGTTACTTGATTCGTTCATGAAATCAATCTAATCTAAGATGAATTGAATTGCAATCAGCTCTCAATCTACGCGCCACCTTTTGCAATAAGAACAATACTTTATGATTGTCTTTAATCTAGTCAATCTAAGCGGCAAAAATGTTGCGGCATTCAGTGTCAGAGGTGCTAGATGAACGAGACATGGACACGCAATCACGAAAACGACCACAAACGTACGCCTACCTATACCATCAACAACCAGACACGGAGCCGGGCCACACAGCGACAATCGCAATATAGCGTCACGCTTGTCGCGTAAATACACAGCGCATGTTCATAATGCGGCTGCGTTTAGGAAACCGTCTAGCTGGCAACTGTCTCCACAGCAAACGATAATGCACTCTGCCTATTATTAGCTGGTGTTATTGACCGGAAAAGCGGATTCACACCTGACCAATGAGTCAGACTCAGACAGATGGAATATACAATTAGGTCTGAGGTGTTGACACTGACGAGGGAATAGCGATCAGTTATTTTTGGATTGGATCAGCTTTTGTCCGCCTTACGTAGCATCTCATTTTCAAAAATTTGACAAGACAAAGCAGGACAGCATAAATAATAACTAAGGCATACTTTTGCATAAAGTCAAGAGAAATGTTATGTTGACTGCCAATAATAAATGTGCTTTTCATGACTGCAATTTGAGCAAGAAAATTGCCTTTTACATTAAATGAGAAAATTTTGTTTTTTTGTTCATTACACGGTTTTACCATTCGATATTAAGTCTACTGTTTGAGGACAATTACATACATACATGTAACGCTGGTCCGAGCTCAGCAATATGCTGGTGACCGGGGGAAGGTGGGAGGTCGCCGGGGTACGGTACTTAGTTTCGGATATTAGCGCGAAATTCAAAAATTCAAAAAAATTTCGACCTTCGGCCGAATGATAATGGGCTTACCTATTAGCGGCCGATAGCCATTCTATCCAGTATTTGTCCCGTCCAACCGCGAGGGGGTGCATGTAGCTAGCTACATAACGGGTCCCTCTAGGGGAGGGGGACAATATGTAGCTAGACCCCCCTGGTTACAGGTATGATTACATACATACGCACACACACAGCACTAAAAAAAACAACTCACAAAAAAGTCTCCCAATGCGACGCGACGCTTCGAAATACCTCAGCCTGAGTCCCAATCGTCAACTCACGGTCGTACGGTCGAGCGGACTGCTGAATGAGAGGAGTGGAAATGAAATCAACTAGTTTGCGGCGGGCCAGGCAAAGAGTATCAATGGCAAACCTCAGCGGAATAGCGCCAAGGTCATCGACCACCCGAAGCGTTGTTGCGCGCCATCGCTTCCAAAGATTGCCCGACCTGGCCCGCGGGCGTCGGGACTTTATTTATCGATGATATTGTTACTGTGCCGCAGAACTAATCTGATTTCAAGTTATTTTTAAAAGTTTAAGAATAAATTTTCTATGTCGCCTTGCGCCCCTTGATCTCACAATATAAATTTACAAATTACGTCTTTAAAACATCCATAACTTGCGACACTTAGAATCATTTTGCTCTTTTGTTCACATTGCTTTTCAAAAATCACCCCAAAACTTCTCGAATTCACGTTGAAATTTTGATGTAATCGAAAAGTTTTAACACGGTCGATCATTGTCAATAGATGAACCTGCTCTTTCATCAACAATATGAGAAACATCCGCAGGTTTCATCCGCATATGAGAAACAAACACCCGGTTCCCAGACACATCACGACGCGAAGATCTCTGAGTCTGTTTCCGTCTGCGCAATCTGTTTTTCGTTAGAGACACTCTCTCGGGCAACACGCCCATCGATCACGTATTCATCGGGTTGTCTGTATTGAGAGTCTTGCGAAGATGTGCAATCATTCACCAAACCACCCGCTTTCCGCTTGTCAGCGGTCACGTGCCCGATCGACCATCCGTCGCGTGCGATCAAATGTTTCGCCGACAGGAAAAAGCGAAAGGGGTGACAAATGAAGACGATTTGCGCAGATTCAGCAGAATGAAGAGCAGTTGTCAATAGTGAGGACCGGTTTGATTTTCTAATGATACTTTGATCGCAAATTCGCAATAGTGCGACGATCGTGCGCCTCGGTTTACTCTCTTGCAACTCTAACTCTCTAACTCTACTCTGATTTGAGTCCAACTTGCACAGGTCTCTTCCCTCTGTCAGCAGCGATGCGGAAACCCGTAAACCCAGATCGGCCCGCGGGTGAATATTATTATTGCCGAAATTAGCGATACAACCGGCAGTACTTGGTTATGCGGCAGAAATCGAGATCAAACGAATGCGCTCACCGCGAATTTGTGACCACTGAAGCGATGAGAAAACGACCGATAAATGAACGAAAACGGTAGGGGTAAAATGCAACCACAGCCTGAAAGAAAATACAGTTGGTCTGCAAATGATAGAAACGAATGAAAACATTAAGGGGAATGATATTTGCTTAAAACGGCTGCAACAGAGAGTTTACAACAGAAAACAACCCAGTAGCTCATTTGCGCTTGCGCCAATGAGGCATGAACACGAAAATTCCACTGAATCTTGTGAAAATTTCAAATTTTCCTCTTTTGAATAGGCCAAATAATTATTTGCACTTATCAGTGATGTTAGAGATGATTGGGGATATATGCCTATCCCCTGGGCGCCTGTATTTGCGCTTGCGCCAATCAGGCATGAACACGAAAATTGCACTGAATCTCGTGAAAATTTCAAATTATTCTCTTTAGAATGGGTCAAATAATTATTTACGCTTAACAGTGATGTTAGAGATGATTGGGGATATATTCCTATCCCTGGGCGCCTGTATCCCAGTTACCACACTAAACGAGATTAAATGAAATGCACTCACCGATTTGCGATGCGCAGAGAGGCGGTGCGAACGAGACGAGGGTAACGATTAGGCGGACCGACTGGTACAATGGTCTGCGATCCTCCGACCAAGGACTACCGGATGAGCGGCGTCAATTTGATGCTAATCCATACATCCCGTTTCCCGTAAGGACGATTGCCACGCGCGCCTTTCAAGAGTGCCGCTGGGCACCCGCGACGCGCATACAACCAATACAAACGAAAAAAATTCGCACACACGAATCGACTTTATATGCACCGACACGAAGCGTCCGCATCGACAAGCCGATGTGGAACGTAAATTTAAATCAGCACTTGTGCTCTCAGGAAGAACAACACAACACAGCTATTTACATATCAATGCGTTGAACGTACAAGAAGCGAGCGACGTTTTGAGGAACGCTACTCGACTGAATAATTAAGTTCACGCATATCCTATTGCTATAGAATAGAGGATTGAGCTTCCTGCGCACGCGTTTTCCTCATTCATCGTTTCACCGCCTTCTTGCCGCATCCTGTCTCTGACAGTGGTCGGCACCTTGCGCTTGGCGTGTAAGGGAGCCGACCGCTGGACGATTGATGGCCTTGACATACGCACAATTGGGGTGGAGTTTGAGAGAACCGCTGTCCCGTCTAGTCACTGACAGCATAAGGGTGGAATAAGTGGGAAGGGATGTAAATTAGCAAATCTCCTTGCAGTCCTCTAGAGATTGCCTATTGCAAAATGACTTTTCAGATAACTGCCCTGTCGGACATCTTGCACGTCTACATGAACATCTACAGGTACAATGTTGCTGAACAGCTCGTACATCACTCACTTGAATATGAAAATGATGCTTGAATTCTTCTCTCAAAAATTAGTTACAGTAGGACGGCAGCAACATGAGACTTGAAAATTGTAATTATCGACAACAATACAACAACTCAGGAAGCAGAACACGATTTGCAAAGAAGATTTCTTGGTTACCTTAAGGCACAGAACAATTATCTTGTGAATAGTTTCTAAAACCCGATCTTGTACAAAGCCATGATGGAGAGTCTGACAGGTGCGGTAGCATTCACACTACTCAGTGGCCAACTTTCGCTGACACACTACTTAAGATCCCGTCCGCGATTTTCACCTCAAGACTGTAGGGAATGGAGCCGATGACATCAGAAGAAATCTTCATTTATCATTGACATTCGCGCAAAAATCTGCCCGTCGTAGCAGGACTCGAACCTGTGACCTTAGAATTGCAGGTTCTGTTGCTCTAGTACACTACTTGAGATCCCGTTCGTGATTTCCACCTCAAGACCGTAGGGAATGGAGCCGATGACATCAGAAGAAATCTTCATTTATCACTGAGATTCGCGCAAAAATCCGCCCGCCTTAGTAGGACCCGAACCTGCGATCTTAGGATTGCCGGTTCTGTTGCTCTAGTACACTACTTAAGATCCCGTCCGCGATTTTCACCTCAAGACCGTTGGGAACAGAGCCGATGACATCAGAAGAAATCTTCATTTATCATTGACATTCGCGCAAAAATCCGCCATCCGTACCAATACTCGAACCTGCGACCTTAGAATTGCAGGTTCTGTTGCTCTAGCAGGTGTGCGTTTCCTGTGCGATAGTGAGATGGCGTGGCATTCGTCACCCCAGGTGTGAAAGAGACAGGCAAGTGTGCGAGATGATGTCCTTGACATGGGAAGGGAATCGGTGTCCCGACTCGGTGTGGAGCCGGGGCGGGTGGAAGAGAGAGAGAGAGAAGAAGGGTGTTTTGTCGGGCCGGAGTCGCGCTCTAATCGGCATGCTCACCTCGCACAAAACTCGCGCCCCTGCGACCGGCAATCATCATCGCGGCGCCTCGTTCGTCGCCCGTCGCAAATGTGGGAACGGACGTGGCCAAGGGCCTTTCCTCCACTGCCGTCTCATCGCCGTTGACGGCGCAACTACTACAAACATGCGCGGGATACGAGGAGGGAAACTGCTACTGTCACGGCGTCACTGCAGATATGAGCGAGGGGTATGGACAGACATGAGCACAGGGGGTGATAGGGGGTGATATCATCCCCTCCTCAAGGGTCCAAATATCCCGGGGTACTAAAATGGCCTAGGGGGTGATGAAGCGTTTCCGACATGAGCGAGGGGTATGGCAGACATGAGCACTGGGGTGATAGGGAGTGATATCATCCCCTCCCCAAGGGTCCAAATATCTCGGGGTACTAAAACGGCCCGAGGGATGATGAAACGTTTCCGACACGTAGTGGCGGAAATTTTTTTTTTGCACAAGCGCTGGATAAAATGGGGTTTTTTGCTAGTCAAAAATTTTTGGTATCAAATGATCCCCCCAGCCCTCGGACCGTGCACATGTCTGGGTATGAGGTACAACTAGGGTTGCCATGGGTGCTACTTCAGGTAGTTTTGTAATCCTTTGGAGGGGTCCATACTACTTGCACTTCTTTCATGAAAATTTTTCCTGCGGCGCAAGCAAACCGTCAAAATTTGTAAAGTGTTTTATATGCTAGGCAAAATAACTATTGAAATGTATTTGTTTAATGTGTTGTGACCAGTCGGAAACTTTTTTAACATAATTACATTATTATAACACAGACAAAAACCAATACGACTCCAATGGAACTAGTGTTTGACTGGGCATATATTTTTCCGATCAATCGCTACCCTGGGCTTCTATTAAAGAGTAGGCTTGTATTCGAATGAATACGGTAAGTCTCATAACCCAGACAGAGACACAAAATCAAGATAACAATAACTCCAAGTGGTCACTGATCAAAGACTGAAATTCTTTGAGTTCTGTAATCGCTTTTAACCGCGATTCGATTCGGAAGTGGTCGTTGCGGTCTGAATGGGTCTTGCGGTTCTGAAAAATGAGTTGCGTACGGGGTGAGTGAGCTAAGTGGAACAAAGCGAGCAAGATGGATGCCCGGACACGACTGTTGCCGACGGTAGTGGTCGGCGACCGCCCGTGCTCGCCTTGCTCTCTTTTGTGTCGACGAGACGCTGGACGCACGTCAGTCCATCATCTAGACGGCACGCGCGTATTCGCTGCGAAAGAATGGCTATTTGTCTCACTTTTGCGCGCACCGCCGCAAATTTTATTACTGCATCGCCCGGATCGCACGCCGGATAAGCCCCCGCGCCGAAAAACCATTTGTCTCATTCGCCTTTCTCTTGTCTCCACGCTTCACGGCTACAATATCTTTTCAGCTGAAAAACGAATCAATATGCTCGGTTCGTTGAAAATATCAGATCTTTACATGAACAAGAAACCAGTGCAATGTACAGCTTGATCGCTGCATTAACGAGAGATTAATAAGCGAATTTGAAAAAAACTTTTTAGAACTACGGTATTGACAAACGAAATTGCAGTGTCTCGGCGACGAAAATCTCCTCCAGAGTCGTTAGCGTGCAACAAATACAATATGCTCTGCCATTGGAATTACGCGGTCAAGCTGAGTGCCAATCCTCTTCGGAGAACTGTGTGCAGCACGAGGCTGCCTCAGCGCAAACTGGGGTGCCTAATTGACTTTTGTGGACAATATTTAAAGGAGTTATTCTCAGGAACAAGGGGCTAGAAAAACTCCCTTGCGCACTGCAGACATTGACACGGAACTGCAGGCTGAGGGGGGGGGGGATTTGGCCATACAAGTTCGTTCTGTCCAGTGCTTATCCTCCAGTAAAGTCCATTCTATCTACCGTATTTACGGAAATAGTAACACCCGCAGAAATAGTGACACCCGCGGAAAAAGTAACACCGGGTAGAGAAGGGTTGAATTAATAGTAACACCGTATTATTATTTCCGTAAATAAGGTACACCGAATTTTGGAATTTCGCCCCAAGAAGGGTTCAATACCTCTAACCCCTCCCCCGTTGCCCTTGTCTGCGCCACTGGCTCTCTTGTACGCACGCGGTAACCTATATCTGGACAAAAAAAACTTGATTGTTTCAAAACGCAACAAATATTGCCAACTAATGTTTGCCTGCGTGTGAGTTACAAGTTACCAAAAGGAAGAGACTCGTGCAATTTATCATTAAATGAGCACGATTAAAAAAACGATTAACGAAAAAATCACTTGGAAATCATCAAAAGTCTATAGTTAGAACGCTTATTGATCATGAATAAATGGAGCACATTTTCAGTGAAAATCAAAGACGCCATGATGAACGAAGAGACCGCGATCATTGAGATCGGCTAAGTGTCCGCCCTCTAGTAAATCTAGATAAATCAAACTTATTCAGTTCAGTTCGGAAGATTTTTAGACTTTTTGTGAGAGCGATTGACGATGGAAGCTGATTCCAAATTTTGGCAGTTCTAACTGTGAAACTATATTTCCTTATATATTTATATTCTAATTTAACTATAAACTATATTTATATTCTAATTTAAGGGTATTTGGTAGTGTTTTTTTTGGGTGTCAACTGTGAAGAAGTCGTTAAAACTTAGGTTAATCAAGTCAAGTGTCAACGGCTAGAAACAGGAACACCTGATGCTGCTACTTCAGAAACTGAGAGTTAAATTTATTTAATTATTGATGGCAAACGCGTGATTCTCGGTGCACTTGTGATCGATTTATACCAGAAACAGCTCATTATTCATGCGCAACTATTATTAATATGAAGGCGGCGCAATTTCCAACTGCCGTCTGGGCACTGACTGTTCCTTAGCAATGGAATTTTAGAAAGTTACTGAGGTGCACTGCGGAAATCAGTGAAAACGGCAGATTTGTCGTTGTCGATTCGAGTCCACAGGACTGTTTGCTCGCTCTATTTTAAACAGGAAATCGTATAAAAAGCTTGTGTATTGCTTAAGATATTTTCAACACTCATTCCTACTCGTTGTCTGCATTTTCTTCAGTTGAATTGCAATTATGAACACTTCAAATGATTCTGCAGCGAAGAATATTAACAGTACTGTAGCAGGCTGCAGTATTGGTTTTTTCGCTTTTATTGGGCTGTCAGCTTATGTGACATTAGTTATTGTCATCCTGCGCAATCCGAAAACGTTTTCAAACAAGTCGTACTACACTCTGCTTTTATCTTTGGCTGCATGCGATATATTAAAACTGTTAGGTAATCTCTGCTACCTCTTTCCTTGCATTTTGTTGCAACAAAAAATATTTGGCGACATTTTTATGAGAGTATTCAGTCCATTGGCTTGTGGTATGCCTTATTATGTGGGCGTTTCTTTGATGGTTTTGATTGCGATAAATCGGTATTATGCAGTCTGCAAATTTGCGTCGTATCAACGTACATTTTATACTAATCGCACGCGATTTTACCTTATTGGTTCTTGGTGTTTCGGTATTTTCAGTGGAGGATGCCAATTATTACCTGGTTTCGGATTTCAAATGCACTACGACATTTTCTTTTGGGGAATGGACTTAAGTGAATGGGCGTATTTTATCTGGTATGACAGATTTGTATCAATTTCTGTAGTTTCTTCGCTAATTCTCTGCTATGTCGCGATTTTTCTGAAGAGAGAAGACAAAATTAAGCAAAGTAACAGTCTTACCGTTGATAAGGAAGAAAGAATTCGGCGTGAAAAAGCAGAGCGTAAATTAGCACTTCAGTTTGGTTTAATTGTTACCGTATACCTGGTTTACATACTTTCGCTTCAAATCCCAGTTTACCTCCCCATTGTCAATTTGTTTTTCACACTATTTTACATCGTATTTATTAGCTGCAATCCATTTATTTATGTAATTTTCAATAGTGGTGTTCGAAATCATTTTCAGCAAATGTTCAGCCATAAAGTTCATCCACAAGCAGTTCCTGATGCTCGACTTTTACAACTTGTGAAAAAATGATTCCGTGTTTATGCTTTCCGCTTATTTTTTTGTTATACTGCAGTAAAGTTTGTCAACGAAGAGCTGGTTTGTTGACAGCTCAAATCAAGCTGGAATCCGATTGCACATGAAAATTTGCAAATTAATTTAACAAAAACAATTTCTCGCAATTTTTTTATCTTTTAAGTCGCCAATTCAGCTCATGAACCTGCGATTTTCGTGCTAGTTACATACAGAAATTTTCTGTAGAAAAGCTTAGAATAAAATTAAAATTGCTCTTTCCTCTTCTAGCGGACGATTGATTTCGAGTTAAATTACGTCTACGTATTTCGCATAAATCTATGTATGCCAACGCGTTGGTGAAAACTAAATTGAAATTTGAAAACTAAGATCTTCCAAATAACGTTGCACTAACTAATATATACGCGTCTTCAAAATCACATGAAATAATTTTGCTTGAGATAAAATCAAAACTAGTCAAAGATTAAAAACAGCTTCAATGAATGCGGAATTTTCTCGTGCAGCGCTAATTTATTCCGTGCGGTTCATTTTGTGATTTGATACGTAACTCTTTAAGTACAAATGAGCCTGACTAAAAATTGGCAATAACAAGAGGTATCGGCAACTTTAAAAATATGTATGTGCTATAGTTCGTCAATGTTGTGATTCACCAATGTTCTTCCATCCACATATTAAGAATAATATTCCAATGCTCAAGGTTCTAATTGATCATCACTTCATGTTAAAAGAAGTCTTGATTATCTTTGCAGCATTGCATTTGATTGCATTCAAACTCGGGTATCATCAAGCACTAGAAGATAGTTTTCAGCAACTTCTGGCGAACTGGCGAGCTCTTCTGAGACATTTCCAGTGAAGTACCAGGAGTTATTTTTGCTGTATGGAAGAACGCCATGGGGCTGAAGGTGAAGCTGAAGGGTTCGGGGGACTCTGGATCTTTTTTCTTGAGGAGACCCCTACGTACCGCCAGAGGCGAAAAATTTTGAGTTTTCAACCACCGGAGGCAAGAATTTTTGGATTATCAACTGCCGGAG
>JAQGCX010000403.1:0-17332 GCA_034700205.1 Plectus parietinus | reverse complement strand
CCATGTATTTTGCCAAATTGATGGTCGAATTATGTAGGAAAAGCTGCTCGCGAAGGCCTGATGAGAGTGTTGGCGGCTGAGGAGCCCGACTTGCGCGTTTTGAACTACTCACCCGGGCCGGTCGAAACTGACATGGTACGTCAAGTGGCCACCGATTCCTACGACGAAGGCATCAGATCGTCATTTCAGAGTCTGTATTATAGAGATTTTATGTTCGCGCGCCATTTTAATATTTTAGACAATACCGGAAGCGACGCAAACAGGGCAATGTTGAAACCTGAGACAACAGTCAAAAAACTGATGAATATTCTGAGCCAAAACAATTTTGAATCTGGCTCGCGCATCGACTTCTTTGACGACTAAACTGCGCTCAGATGCGATCAAAAATGGGAAAGAATCTGAAGAATGTTTGCGATTTGTGTCGGCAGCTTTTCACTTGGCATATAAAAATAGTTTATGTGCTGTTTCGACCGCGTGGTGCGCAAATTCTGTTCGTTGTATTGAGCTTTTGTCACGATCGAGGCCAATAAGATTGAAGAAAAGGTCAATTTAGTTAACAACTGGATTAAATTGGACGCGCTTGATTGACCCAACTTACCTGAAAGTCAAACACAGCGGCAAGCAGCTTGGTATTTCCTCAGTTGATTGGTCGCTGCCGCCGTCCGGATGCGCCCTTCCGTTTCCTATACGTCATCGCCGAACCCATGAGAAGCGCGGCCGGCTTAGATGCACCCAATGAACCCTTGATGTTAATTTGTCTAGGACATGGTGAGTGGTGTGAAGCGTGGCATGTGCTGGGAAAGTTCTCTTGTAATGACGCGCGAGTTTGCGCAGCAAAAGATCGAAATAGATTTTTAAAGAAACTCATTTCATTTTTCAACACTTGAGCAAGATTGATCATCTGCGTATGGCTTAATTTCTTTCGCTCAAGCGTCCTATATTGGGTCTCGAATGCGCGGCGGATGTGGTCATATTGGAAAGATTGTGTACTTCACGTACACTTAATCGATGCGCCCGAGGGTCTGCGCTCTTCCGATCAGTACAGTAATCGGCTAAGCCCAAGAATATCTGTCACAAATGCTATCTCACACCGACAGACACTCAATATAATAATAAAAATATAATTTTCTTTCTTTTTCGTTTTGGGAGAGTAAGGGAGATCCGCAGATAGATACACAGAAGCGTCTTCCCCTGAAACTTAAATAAACACCAAGTTGCACAATATTCTCATCACTTAATGAGTGGTGGCTAAAAATTGAGAGGTTATTCCCATACCCGTAAGTCGTAAGGTTCACCCCGTTCACATTCTTCACCCCGTTCTCTGACACATGCCTACTCAAAGGAACTGCGTTGGCCCGAACGTTCATCGAACATAAGTTCCGGGCTTTAATAAATGAATTCAATTACAGTAGCCCGAAGCGCGCGAGGCAGAAGAGACGAAATTATTCATTGATTTTTATTTAGACAGTCTTTTATGAGTGCAAACAAGGAAGCGTTGGGATTGGTTCGTAGCACAGCGTATTTGCAGCAGTACAGAGAAAGGTCGCAGAAACGAAGAAGAGAAGAAGTGCTAGCGGAGCGAACAGATAGATCGGTAACGAAACGGAATCAGTCGAGTCACAACGGAGCCGGAAGGCACGGCGCAAAGTACAATTAGGCTCTACTCGGTCGGTATGTAGTTGGTACCTCGTATCCACATGTTAGCACGACGACAGAGCTTGAAATTTGATCACACCCAAAACGGAACGACGTCTTTGCCAGTGCGCACCTTGAAGTCGGCCTCAATATGCCAGTAATAGTGCCACAAGACGTAGTTGAGGAAATGGTTGGTCAGAGTGCCCACAAAGAATACGAGAATGCGCAGGTTGACGTGCCCGTTCAGTGGCTGCAGCAGCGATACGAGAAACTTGTCTGCGGTGGCGATCGTGAGGATCATGAGACCGAAGCAGTACGAGTTCTGCACGATCAGAATGGGCCAGAGCAGCAGAGGATGCGGCTGTTTGGTGAAACAGGGCAGGAAGAGCAGTCCAAGCGTGGCCAGCACTTGTCCGATGCACCACAGACAGCGCATGTAGCCGCCGTCCAGGTAGTTCGCGATGCATTCCTGCACATGGATCAGTTCGTGGAACAGACCGAAGTCGAATATGATTACGTCGTAGCTGAGAAACGAGCTGAACTCATCAGTTCTCTGCAGCGATAACGTCTCGTTAAATGAGCTGAAAGCGAGCAGTAAGTACACGCCGAGTGAGGGTGAACAAACCAGAGGAAGATCTTGCGGAACTGCACCACCGAGAACACGTGCTGCGCCAGGGAGACGATGGTGACGATGAGCTGGAGGACTGCGAGCCAGGACACGAGGCGCTCATTGCGCAGACGGACGTGGCAGAGCCAGGAGTGCTGGTCTTCTATCTGGACGATCTTGCCCATTGCCGGTGGCGGCCGGCGCGCGCTGCGGCATCGGCGGCGAAAGCGCAAGAAGTTGTCGCCGTCCTCCACCGCTTCGTTAACGCCAAAGGTAGCGGAAGGAGGGAGGCGATTGATAATTACGTATATGGCGTCTAATAATCCGATCCGACGGGTTCGCGCCGATAAAACGCAGAGGGTGGAAGGTCTTTCACCACCGGCGGGTAATTATCGACGGCGCGCAGCCCTCGAAGGCGAGGGTCCCGGCACCTGCTCGCAATCTCTCAGACACACTCTCGTCTTCGTTCCGCTTCTAATTGAACCTCGGAGAGGGTGAGAGCTGTCCAAGTCTCGCCCACGTCCGCGTCGCTCGCCTGCGACCAGATGTCAACGGCCCGAGCTGTTATTGCCGTTATTGCGGCTTCGGCCGACCGGACATGCCTCAAGTCGGCCGCGCTCCCCGCTGTGCTCATTGCCGTGATAATTCAGCGCACTTTGTCCCTCCGCATCTCGCGGCGCTGTCCGCCCATCTAGATCGCCGATACCGCAGACGATCGGCGCTGCACACTTGTGCCCCGAGTCAGGCGGCGTGTCCCGCACTGCCGTGATTTAATGGTACACAACGCCGGCAGCTGTTTGTCGGAATCGGACGCTCGCAACAGCGGCCCCATCTGTCCCACACACACACCTCTTGCAACTCTGTTCATCGAAGCAATAAAAAATTGTGCACAGAGACGGGAAACAATTGGTCACACCTGCCGACTCGTCTAGACCGTCGTTTGCTCGGTGCAACTCAGACGGCGCAGTCAACGGCCGCAATGGAGCGGTCATTGGGCGGTGGGACAGAAAAAGAGCGTCGACTGGACGACGTTTAAAGTGTGGGGGAAAGCGGTGATTACGGCGGCCGTTAGACGGCGACTGAGAACATGAATCGGCTTGATGCGATCATCGAGTGCGGGAAGAAGCCGGTGGGGCAGTTGCGGACGACAGTTGCGCTCCGTGGCACCTGACAGACCGGCGCCAATGACGGATGGTCGGCTGCCTGGCCCGAGTCTTGCGCCCGCCGCCACCCGCGATGGATGTTAACAACACCCGTCTCTCGGTTGGAACAATACGCTAGCCCACTCGGCGAGTACCCTAGTGGTCGCCTCTTCCCTCTAGTCCATGCCTCTTCCCTTGCTTCACCTTTCTTTCGCCCTACTGTTCGTTACTTCTCATGGCTACTACCATCCGATGGTCGGACAGGATGACTGTACTCCGCAATGCGATTTCCACCAGACTCAGCGAGACTTTGAAGACTGTATCAAGCGCTGCACGGGAACCTTTGAGATTGATCTGAGCAATGCCGCCGCTAGCTTCGGATCGGTGCAAAATGCCAGTGTGTTCGCCATAGTTTCTCTTTCGTCACTGAGTCAACATTTGCTTTTTCTAGCATATCCCAAGCCGCCAACCGATCTTCGTGTTCGGATGAATGTTATTGTCGAACGGGACGAAAAGAAACTGGAAGCCGTCGTGCAATGGAACTTTGAACCAGGTGCTTTCTTACACCTGACATTTAGTTGGCTGTTTACATAGGCCTCTTTTAGATCAGCACCGCACCGGATTTTATCTTCGTGTATTGGCGACATCAAATTGGTGTGAGCAAGCATTCTCAGGATACTATGCGCAAAACATTGGACCGGTAGCGAACTTAACAGTTGCGAGCGCAGTTGAACAAATGCTACTGTTTTTAGCTGGCATCTTCTCACCGTATCCCGCTGGAAATCGCCGAACCACGCGAACTAAAAATCATGCACAACTGCACTTACGAAGTTCAAATGCACTCGAAGCCTTATCCATACGCCGACGAAAAGTACAAAGCGCTGATCTACCACTGGGTGCCGCAGTGCGTTGACGGCTTTTGCAGCTGTCGAAGTAATGCTCGGCATGCACTGCAATTTGAGCAAACGAACGCTAGTTTCAGGCCAAAAACCTGTACCCGAGCCGCGGCATCTCGAAATCACTACTTTTTACGACTCGGCTCAAAATGCAACTCGCGCAATGATCAACTGGACGTTTCGAGAGTCTCCGAAGTTAAACGACACCTACGAGTTCCAGTTGAAGCTCGCCAAGCGATTTCGTCCCGACAGTCCCCTCTTCAAAGACTCCAGCGCTTTTCGGTTCATATTCACTCCCATGGAACACACCGTCAAAGCTGAAGGAGTACGCAGTTTCACTCCAGACAAACAAACAACCTTGATTGCAGGGAAAACGCAACTATACCACCGTGCTTCCAGTTAATTTGCACAATAATGAAGAGTACAAGATGTCGATCGTCACTCTTAACCAGCATATCTGCGAGAGTGAGACGATCAAGCAGGAATTTAATACGAAAAACATTCATCCAAACCAGCAGAACAGCGTCATTGCGACAGAAGACCAAATTATTCTTGGAAACAAAAGCTCTGATAACAAATTTAATCAAGAAAAAGGCTTCATAATACCAGTTGCTAAAACTGTCTCAGACTCGCAAACGTCTGAAATCCCAATGGAGCCTTCGACATCGATAGCCATCCAGCCAACAACAATCGATGTGGTATCTTCCATTTCCGCAGAGAATGGCTTGAGCGGCGATTTGATGGAGTTTCCTATCAGTATCTTGCTGATGTGTGTACCCGTGCTGATGTTGGCCGTGTGCGCGCTTCTGCTGTGTCAATGGTATATAAGACACGAGCAGAAGATCGCCGAAAAACGAATCTACGTCGATAAACTCAGGATGGCGCCTTGGTCAACAATGAGCACGAGGTTACAACGGCGTTTCCGAATTCAATCGAGTAAACAATGACGTTTTCAGTCACTCTCGGTCAATGATGGAAGCCAATATTATTTACACCGACCAAGCGATCGCGCAAGGTCAGGCATTTGGATACATCGACAAGTACGAGATGCCCTACGAACGACTGCGACTAGGCCGAGTCATCGGACAAGGAGCGTTCGGTCTCGTGTATATGGGCGTGGCCGAGGCGATCAACGGAGTGGTCGGCCAGACCACCGTCGCCATCAAGCAGCTCAAGGCCAACGCCGACGAATTGGAGCGCAGAGAGTTCATCGCCGAAATGGAAATACTGAAACAGATCGGTCGACACCCCAACATCGTGGCCATGTACGGCTGCTGCACCTTGCAGCACCCGCAGTGCGTCATCATGGAGTACGTCCCTTACGGCGACCTGAAGCAGTATTTGCAAAACCTGCGCAAACAGGTGTGATCTCTTCGCATCGTTGTCCATTAGAACTTGCACTGTTTCAGTACGAAAAGGCATTGGAGGAGAGTATGAGACAAGATTACGTAGTCACGCTGGGCCATCACCGCTCGCCCAGTCTGCCCGTGTCGATGCACTCCAGCTTCATGTCCTACCACGAGGCCGAACTGCCCTTTGTGGACGCCGACTGGCCCGACCTGACCTACTCGCTGGATCCAGCCGAACTAGAATCCTTCGCTATTCAGGTCGCCAACGGAATGGTTCGTGGTGCAACCGACGGTGGTCGCGGAGTCAAATCTCGATTGAAATTGTTCAGGCGCACATCGAGTCTCTCGGGATAACGCATCGCGATCTCGCAGCTCGGAATGTTTTGGTCGGTCACGGGAAACTGCTGAAAATCAGCGACTTCGGACTGTCCCGCCACGGCGTCTACGTGAAGACGACCCGGGGCGTCATCCCACTTCGTTGGCTGTCCGTCGAAGCGATGCGCGACAATATTTACTCAACGAAGAGCGACGTATGGGCCTACGGAGTAGTGCTATGGGTAGGAGCTTTTTCTAAAAATTTCTGAAAGTCAAAAACACTAAACCTGACAAAGCAATTAATCGGACTTGTGTGTAAATTTTGTCGAATTTTCCAGGAAATCTGTACACTGGGCGGCTTCCCGTACCCGACCACGAGCGACAAGGACCTCGTGCGCTTTCTCGAGTCTGGCGGACGGCTCGAAAAACCAACTTCGTGCTCCGATCAAGTGTTAGTTGCTTTGGTCGGTGTTCGGACAAACAAGTGTGGACGCTTCCATTGCAGTTACGAATTGATGATGGAGTGCTGGTCCTACACCGCCGACGACCGACCCAGTTTCGCCGAGTTGCGCGACAGAATCACCGACCTGAGTAATCAGGGATCCCCATACGTCGAGTTCACGCAGACCAATCGTGACGGTCTTCCGCCACCAGAGGGCTATTGCGTTCTCGCCGTCGATGCAGTCATCGATCGATCGCAATCCTCCCCACCACGGCGCTCATCGCATCCGTTAATCCTCCAAGAGTCATAATTTATTCGACGTGATGCTTCACACACTTTTGCGTTGCACTGCATTGCACATTGCTTTCGTCAAAAGTTGCCGATGATACCATGGTTCATTGCGCAAACTACCTGTATATTTGAAGATTGTACCATATTTTCGAGAAAGTTTTCGATATGCTCATTCACTTTCGAGTTCAGTCTCATACGACTCTTTGTACGAAACGGTCGGTTTGTGAATGGGCAAAGAGATGAGTCGCCGCAGCGATCGTTCGACTGAGTCAACGGGAACGCTGAGCGTCGAGCTGGACGACGACGCCGGCGAGCAGTCGCGCAAGCCGTCGACGATCATCTGCTGCATGCACGGGCGGCCTTGCGAGCAGGCCACGTCGAGCGGTCGGGTGGCGAGCCGCAGCTATCGGCGCAGTCGATCGTCGACGACCGGTCGCGCGACGGGTCGTCAGTCGCCGAGTTCGAGTCGCAGCCGCACGCTGTCGGAAGAGAACGAAGCCGACGACGAACTCGAGCAGAAGAGCAAATGGGCGCCGATTCGCAGGCGACATCTGGACGACGAGCAGACGTCCAAGGAGTGGCTGAACAACAAGGAGCACGCTATGCTGGAGGAAGTGTACCTGGGGACGACCTCTGCCGAGCAGGCCGAGCGCGCGTTGAAACAGCGCACCGCCTTCAAGCTGTACCACGAGCTGCCCAACTGGGACTGGCCGAGCGTGGTCGACTTCTACGCGCTGCCGCAAGAGCTGCCGATCAAGGTGGTCTACCTGACGAGTCGCGGCTGCTATCGGCACTACCCGATCGTTGAGCAGAAGACGGACGGGGAGTCCAAGAGCGCCCTGTTCCAGCACAAGATCTACGTCGACTACGGCAGCCCGGACGCGCCGCGCTTCACCACCTTGTCGGCGCTCGTGCTCAACTACAAGATCTACTCGCAGCGGCACACTAACACCTTCGGCCAGGAGCCCGACATCGACGTCTTCCCCTGGTGGCTCGACAACGGCGTGGAGAACAACTACGAGTACATCGCCTTCAACTAGTGATACTGTTTGTCATTCCCCCGCACCTTTGCATTGCCGACCATGAGCATGTATATAAAAAAACTCGGCGTCCAGACCGGGGCGTGGTTTACTGAGCATTGCAGCATATATATCAATACGCTATGGTTTTTGTTGCCTAATCAGGCCCGCACTATCTTTTGCGTTAGGTACCGTAGTTTTTTGTCCGGTCTCGTCGCCGAGTTTCCGACTGTACTGGGCAATTGTCGTTAAAGACATGGCATGATTGTGAGACATTGGCGGCAACTAGTCTCTGTGCTTTGAGTTCTAGCTCCCACCAGCTCTCATCGTCGCAAACCTTGCGAGCGACATCCAGTTTACCGCGTCTAAAATATCACAAAAGTATTTCGCAGTTAAAAAGTAGCGCAATACGAACAAAAAAACAGGCGAAGAAAACCGGTGGAAAGCTAGGGGCGACGCGGTATGGCAATAGAGACAGATGAGGTGCCACTCATGATGGGAACGCTAACGTTCACATGATTGATAGGTACAGTTAAACAATGAAGACACTTAGAGAGAAGCCTGTAAACAGGAAAACAAGCACCGTTCGTTCGTTCGAATACTTACACACACACGAATCACGGAAATGGCATTTACGTATAAAGTTTATATATATGATTTTTTTGGCATCTTCTCTTCGTCAGAAGTTCAAAATTACTCAAGGAGGCACTAAAGTGTATGTGCAGTCTATCAAAAAAGTTGGATACGATGGTTTTCGCGGTCGGAAACGATGATTGACCCGTCGATGGCGATGGCGACCGATTCGACGCCTTTCAGCTGGCCGTCGCCGGCGCCCCACGTGCCGAACGACGCGTAGAAGCGGCCGTCGGGGGAGAACACTTGCACGCGGTTGTTGCCACTGTCCGCGACGATGATGAAGCCCTGCTCGTCGACGCACACGCCGCGCGGGTACTTGAACTGACCGTCGTGAAAGCCCTCGGATCCGAACGCGAACATCACGTGACCATTGTGATCGAACACCTGCAAATTCTCCGGTCAGTAGCTCATCCGTTTCATTGCACAACCTGAACGCGATGATTGCTGCTATCCGTGACGATCAGCTGATTGTTCTTGTTCACGGCAATGAAGTGCGGGTTCTGGAACTGGCCTTCGCGGTTGCCCAACGATCCGAACTTCCCCACGTAGTTGCCGTCTGCTTGGAAGATTTGCACCCTGTGGTTGTCCTTGTCACAGACGTAGATGAATCCTTGGTTGTCGATGACGACTCCCCACGGGTTGTTGAATTTGCCGTTCGTCTGACCGTGCGCGCCGAATTCGCGAAGGAAGCGCCCAGTCGACTCGAACACCTAACAACGAATTTTGCTGCTGAAAATTTTCTACAGCAATAGAGAAAAAAAAGTACCTGAACGCGGTGGTTGTAGCGGTCGGTTACAATGAATTGGCCGTGGCGGTTGGAAGCGATTCCGGCGAGACAGTCGAATTCGCCCTTGCCGCTGCCGTACTTGCCGAAGGCGCGCAACAGACGTCCGCGCGAGTTGAACACTTGCACGCGGTGGTTGCTGGAGTCGCAGACGGCGATCTCGTCGCTGGCCGGGATCACGGCGATGCCTCGAGGCCAGTTGAACTCGCCCTCCTTGGCACCCTTCTTGCCGAACATAAACTTGGGTTTCGACTTGGCGACATAGTCGACCTTGGGCTGCGTGAACACGCGATAGAACCGGTTGCTGGTGCCCTGGTCGTCGCGCTGACTGAGCGAGATTTCGCAACGGGAGGGATCGCTGGCGGATTCGAAGGAACTGTTGGATGTGGCGCCCGCTGGACGGTCGGTGATGGACGACTTGCGACGATAGCGGGCACGACGATCCGTCTGTCGCGCCTCCGATTCGTTTTCGGTGCTCTCCTGCGTCTCCAGGTTTCTCCGTCGGCGAGCATCAGCGGGTGTGTCGAGAATCCGACTGCGTGTGCCACTGGACGCGGCGGGTCGTTCAGCAGCGATCAGGTCTTGAACGCGCGATGTGGACACCGAGCCAAACAACTCGGGGTTGGTTTTGCTTCGAACGAAACGTTTGCGACGCTCCGTCCAAGTGTAATCGGCTTCGGCCGAAGTTGCCAAGGATGTGGTGCGTCTCGTAGACGTATCCGCTGGTGGAACACTCATGCGTTTCATGTCGATCGGCTCGTTGGGCAATAGATACTTTTTCCAGTCGAGAATGGTGTTCGCCGGAGCAGTTTCCTTGCGATCGTTGGACGGGGCGTCCGAGTCGGCGCGGTCTTCTGAACTGGTCGTTTCGAGCGTGTTGATGCGTTTCGGCTGCGGATTGATGGGCGGCTTGGCTCCCGGATAGTGCACGATGGGGATCGACTGCTTGCGTTCGGAGCCGATCGATGTGATCGATGTGACGGACGGACGGCGTTCGACGGGCAAGGGCGCCGGTGGCTCCTCCTCCTCCTCCTCCTCGGTGCTGGGCGTGCTGCTGCTCGACGTGGCCGCGGGGACGGAGGGCGCTTTGAACTGCGCGGACGCCTTGATCACCTTGCCGCCGGCGCTGGTCTTGCGCTGGCGCTGCTGCTGCTGCTGCTGCGAGTCTTGTTTGTGTTGCTCGTGCTGCTGTCGGATGGTTTCCACCTTCTCATTGAGAGCCGGATCGTCGGTCGATGACGTCTGTCGCGGCAGTGGCGGCTTGCGCGCAGTTGTTGTTTTAGTCTGCGGAATCTTGCTGACGGCGGCGCTAGTGCTCGCCGAGTTGGCAGCTGTCGTTGTCACAGGCTTCGTCTTCGCTTCCGTCATCGACGGCGGTGTCGGCGAAGGACTATTGGCCGTCGTGTCGGCGTTGGTCACCGGCGGCATTCTTGTCCAGGGACTGCGACCGGGCGAAACGTCGTCTTCGATTTGCTGTCTGGACGACGGCCGATTGGGCGATCGTCGGTTCTCGCCGCGCAGTCGGGTGTACGATGCGTCATCACGACGTCGATAGCGCCCTCCCACCGAGAGCGAGTCGTCTTCTTTGGCACGATCGGTGGTGGTTAAGAAGCGCGAGGTTCTGGTGGTCGGTTCGTTCTGCGCCTTCCACTGGCTGCTATCTTCAAACCCCCGTCGACTGGACTTGTAGTTGTCTGACTCGAGACCGAGATTGAGCGTGCGCGACACGTACGCCTGTTCCAGAGGGAAGAAGCGGCCGGCAAATTGGGGCATAGACACGTTCAGCTCGCCGAACGCAACGATCGCCGCCGGCAACTTGTTCGCGTCGTCGCCGGGCGAGAAGCGCAGTTTCTTGGAGAACAGCTCCTCGGCGTCCGGCTGGAAGTTGCGCAGGTACTCGAGCCCCTCGGAGAAGAGCTGCTTGTAACGGACGAGGTCCTCCTCGTTCACCTCGCGCTCGCCCTTAAGCACGGCTTCGACGAGTGCGCACGCCTCGCTCACGTTCGACGATTCCAGCTCGAGCACGTCGCGCAGATTGCGCATCAGTCGCGTCTCGGTGGCATAGAAAGTCTCGATATCGGTGAGAAAGCCGTCCTCCTTCTTCTTCAGCTCGCGCATGTAGCGATGAATGTACTCCTTCACTTCGTCTTTGGTCGTTTCGCAATTGAGCGTCAGCAGTTCCACGCCTTTACTCAGACCGTCCGACGCCTCCGTGATGCGGTTGGAGAGTCGCTTGACCTGCAAGCGCAAAACAAACGCGACGTTCTATTCACTGTTGACTGAACGACGGCACTCACCTGATTCATCAGACGACCGAGGTCTCTCTTCACCATCTCCATGTGGGTGGTCCTGCATTCGGGACAGACCCGTTTTTCGCAATGAGCACAGTATTCCACCTCCGCTTTTTCATCGCACACTTTGCATCGCTCGAGGTTATATCTAAAATGAACTTGGGTCGGAAACCGAGTTGTGGTGACGGTTGGTCGACGATACCTCTTGATATAAGCTTCGAGTTCGGCGGCGCTCTCTTCGGTGGCCTGCAAGTGGATCTCCAGGAAACCCGTCATTGTGTAGTTGGTCTGGAAGCTCTTGACGCCTTCGTAGGGAATCGAGTGCTCGGCTCGACACTCCGGACATTTCACAACGCGCCGTACCGTGTCTGCGCATCCTTCTAAGCAAGGGTGGCAGAAGGTATGGTGGCAGGGCAGTAGCTTGGGAGATCTTAACGAACAACCATCAGTTTTAAAGAGGAACCTCCATCGATTGATTACTTGTAGCGGTCGAGACAAATGGGACAGGTAAGAAGCTCTTCGATCTTCTCGAGCGGGTTGTTGAACTCGGAAGGACGGCCGGTAGACTGGCTGTCAGTTTGGCGACGGTCGGCCTTGCTCTCGGCCATTTCGCAGCTCGGCTAAAATCGCGGAGTGCTGGGCGATCGGCTTGAGGAGAGCGGTCGACGCGCGTCCACAACGTCGTATGACCGCCGTCACGCGGAGGCGAACGAGTCTCGTGCGCAGGCGGTGGCAGCACCACAACGCGCGCAAAAAACTCCGCCAGCTGCCGCGCCGAGGGCAACCGCGCGTCAAACGCACCGGCATTCATCACCGCTTTCAGCACTTCCCCGACGCACTAATTGCCGTTAATGAGATGACCACCCGATCAACTTCCCCCCTCCTATCCTAGCGATTCGAAAAGATCGTTGAATGAAGAAAGAACAGAATTGACAGGATGAACGGAACGAACTGGCGGCTGCAGTGAGAGCAGCGGGCCGTGTGGCGACGAACACGGATGACGACCGGTCGATCGAGCAGATACAAAGGCGCTGGAAGGGCGGTGGCTCGTCTGAGGAGCAGGGCGCCGAGCAGCCAACACCGGACTGGTCCTCGCCTACGTTAAAACAGGCGCCGGGGGCGTTGAAGCATCGCGGCGAGGCGGGCGGGGGACGGGCGCGTTGAGTCAAGTTTAAAATAAGCGCGCAAGTCGGACCGGGCCACCAGCGATCGCTCGACCAAACGCCGTCGATCGGGTTTAAGCGTCCCGAGCAAGCACCACTACTGCGGAAATTGAGCAGGGTACCGACTTCACTTCTCCTCGCACACCACCTGGCACTAAATCGCCGCTCCGAATTCCTCCCGCATCTGTTCCACTGATTCCGCCGAGCCAACTTCCAAACACTCGGCAACCGACTGCTGTTTGTATTCATACAATATATGTCACAGTAAAGTTCATAACAAAACAATGACGGATAACTGTTGACAGAGATAACAAAATTATTTCGCGGAAACAAGAAGCCAATGTTAGCTGTGGTGTTTTCTCTGATTCAGTTGGATTTCGTCACCATCTGCCGCATCAGACCACTGGTCAGCTTCTCCAGGCGTTTCACGTCCTGCAGTTGATCCGTGCTGTACTGCACGCAGACCACGTCATCAGTCATCTTCAGCACCAGCTTGCCGTCCGCGTGCTTGTACTTGGTCACCATTCGACAGCGATTCGGGTTCGCCGAGTATAGGCGCTCCACCGCCTTCGAAAACTCTTCCCACGACGTGAAATACGTCATCCTTCACTTCGACGATACTAGATCTGAAACAAGCAGAAATGAGACTAAAAAACAAATAAACTGCGATAAAAAAATATAGCGACACTCCAAACGCTAGTCTCAGTGCACGACGTTCGGACAGAAAGAGCTGATGGTTTCGCGCGTTTACGCAATAGCGATGTGAACCTGGTTAGGTCACCTGCAGTCAAACACCCACTTATCTCTACATTAAATTAGCAAAGCATTTTTGCCATTTGACATTGTTCGACTCCGCATTATTGCACGAACCATCTACTAAAAGTCCAACACACTTTCTGTGCGAACTGAGCAGGTTCTGGCTTCCCGTTCTGATATGAAATAAAGGTGAAACAGTGCAACAAGTTGACGACCACTGCCACATCTATTGTGCTTGATCGGTGCCAAAGACAACAACAGTTCAGATGAACAGGGTTATAGAGTACATATCCCCCATCGAGCAAGCGCACAAGCAAGCACTACTGCGGAAGAAAACCTGGATCTACGACTGGTCGAACAGTACGAAGAGATCGGCATGTAAAGCAACAAATACATTAGATCTAAATATTGCTAATCGCAAGAGAAACATCAGATACCGACAAACACAATAAGCTTACGAGTAAAGATAATTCATCAACATATATGGACTTCAATTCACTTCTTTCTCGACAAAATTTACAGTGTACATTGTACAAAATATTAAAACCATGCAAAAATCTCGTTCGTTTCTATCGTAACTGCAGCGAGTATCACCTGAATCACGCATCGTGCTTTAACTTTAAATCTTTAACATAGTGGAACAATGTAACAATCCAGATGAATCCGGAGCACAATGTCAAGTCTTCATATAAGACAAATGGTCGTGTGACGGTCAGTGTTTTTTTTGTTACAGGACAGTGAGCGGTGGACATGGAGTTCGGCTGGACGAAACCGTTGATCGGCATCGGAGTGACGCAGATGCTGCTGAGCACGGCGATGATCGCGGTTGGCGGGCTGAGCATCGCCGCCTGCCAGGAGCTCTTCCACACCAGCTGGGCCGTCTTCACCGGCATTTTCCTCTTCGCCCTCGGTCTCGGCATCATCAACTTCATCATGATCAGCGCCGCCGTCGCCGTTATCGCGTCGGGAGCAATCGGCGTCCGTTGCGAACTCAGTGGCGTCAAGGAACGCGAGTACGACGGCGCATCGTGCTACTCGTTCGCCAATCAGATCAAGTGTGTCAACAATCGCTGGATGTTCGATAACGCCGCCAACGTCCCTTCGACCAACGACACCTAAGACAGCGACTTCAAGAGCAATCGCACCAAGGGAATGGATATCAACGGCGCGGTGCTGTGCACATCCTCATTCCATCCTGTGTGTCGTCGCCGCCGTCATTTCGATTCGAGCGCGTGAAGCGGGCCGAGCGGACCAAGCCGACGTCGTCGCCCCACCACAGATTATCGTCCAGACTCCGTACTACACCGAAGCTGGCGATGGCGACGCGGGATTAATCATCGACACACAAGCGCAAGTCGGTGCAGTGCAGACACTGCAGAGCGACGGCGCTTCGACCGGTGTCAACATTGAGAACGCAAACGCCGTGAACGTGTCGACCAGGGTGCGCGGAGGCGAGGCAGAAACGGACGGCGATGGCGGCACGGCCGGCGACTCGGCGCGTTCCAGCTCCAGAAGCCAGAGCGAAGGGCGCACACAGTCGCAGCCATCGAATCGTTCGCAGCAGTCGTCGAGAGATGCGCCGTCGTCTTCGGCTCGGTCGTTGAAGTTCATACTTTGCCATACCGGTGTCATTCATACCCTCAGTTGTCTTTCTGTCAGATATCTCTGATTGAATAACAATCATTTGTCATGCTTGCTCTGAAGGTTTGCGCTCGTCCAAAATAGCAAATAGAAATCAGAAACAAAAGTTCCGGGCGCTTATGATATCGAAAGGTTTTCGCATGAAGCAATGAAAAACAGGTCAGAAAAATTTTTGCCGAAAAGCGGGAACCGGATGACAATCAACCGACGGACGAATGGTCGCGAATGCACTGTTCGTGCTCGCGCTGAATCTTGGCTGTTTTTTGTGATCTGCGGTTTTATTCTCATCGACAACAAAAACTAAGAGGCCGAATTCTACTTAGAAGAAGGAGAGAAAGCTGAATGGCACCCGTTGTATCAAGTAGAAAGAATTTCGAGACAGACGGCGTAGCAATCAGTAACCAGCAGGATAGCTCTCAGTCCCTTTGCGGAAGTCGCTGTTGGCGTAGGTGGAGCCGTCGGAGCCGCGTTCGACAGCAGTGATGACGGTAAGATTCTTGACGGGCGTCATATTTTGTCCGCGAGCGATCAGCGCCGCGACGTACTCCTGAATCGAATGATGGACCAATGACTATGTTACTTTCACTCACCTCGGGGAAGCGCTTCTCGTAATTGGTGTTGGAAGGTCTGAGCTGGTTATGAAGCCGAGGGGCGTCAACGGCCTGCTTCACGTCCCAATTCAGCCAGAGCGCGTGCAGGGCGACGCCAGCGACACCCGAAATAATCGTCGACCCACCTGCGCCGCCAACCGCCAGCACGGGCTGAAACATGAATCGAGTTTATGCCTATCACAGAAGCGGGCGAGATGCTAACCCGTCCCGTGTTCCTATCGAAAATGACGATAGGACTCATGGATGACTGCGGTCGCTTGCCGGGGACGATGAAGTTGGACTTGGATGGCGGATATCCAAAGTAGTTGGGCTGCCCAGGTGTCGAGAAGTCGTCCATTTCATCATTCCAAATTATGCCCGTGCTCTCTGACCTGACCACTGCGCCGAATCTGCATTTTTATTGATAATGAAGGTGTTTCCTCTGCGACAAGAAATAAACGAACAAGAGATTGATGGTGGACGTGACTGAGACTGAATTGCCAAATTTGTCCATGACGGTGATGTGTGTGGTTCCGTGGTCCTCCTTAGCGCCGAAGTCGCCGCCATAGTATTCCTCATTGTGCGCCCTATCGGTGATCCGTTGTCGGACGCCGGCCGCGTACGATTGTGACGTGATGTTGTGAGCGAGCGGCAAGGCGGCGGCGACAAATTCCATGTCGCCGAGCACACTGCGGTCGGCGTAGGCGAACTTGGACGCCTCAATGTACCGATGGTAGATGTCGACGTTGCCGTCGAAGGTGGTCTCGTCGAACGAGTAGCCGTCGAGGATGTTCAGAATCGCCTGCGCCACAGCCGAGCCCGAAGGCGGCGGCGGACCGCAAATGGTTCTGTTCGACGGCAGTTTCGTGTAGATCACCTGATCGTCGTTCCTGATGATGCTCTTGTACTGAAGTAGATCTTCCGCCGTTATCAGTGCACCTGCAACAAGGAGCGCGGCCTCGATTGTTGCATGCGCAACATGTTCGTTACTAACCGTGAGCTCGAAACTCTTCGACCATTTGAGCTGTTAGCGATCCATTATAAAAGGCTTTGAGAGGATCGGTAGAGTTGGCGAGAAACTTGAGAGTGTTCATGTAAGTTTTTCGAGTTCTGATCTGTTCGCCGGCTTTGTAAACATCTTTTGTGAGTGGGTTGATGAAAACGCTCATCGTCGGCTCATTGAGGATGTCAGTACGCATTCCATCCAGTGCGCTCGCCAACGCGTTGGATGTCGGGTACCCGTTCTCCATCAAATCGATGGTCGGCTGAAGCAAGTCTTTCCATGGCACGGCACCTCCGAAGTGCTGATACTCTGTCCACAGTCCGTGCAGCTCTCCAGGAACGGCGATGGCTTTCCATCCTAACCAATCAATTTAGCACTATCGATTGTTTTCTTTTTGATTTACGAACCTACTTTGGATCCGTCCGGGTTACCCACGAACATGGTCTCGTTGGCAAGCAGGGGAGCGGTCTCCCTGGCGTCCACCACGTGGCACTGCCGCGTGGTACTGAGAAAAATGTTTTGCTCACAATTGAACAACACGAATGACTGACGCATTGTAGATGGTCATGAAGTGACCGCCGCCCATGCCGGCGCTGTGCGAATCCATCACTCCTATGCAGAACAAGGCGGCGATGGCAGCGTCGACCGCATTTCCGCCCTTGAGTAAAATATCTCTGAAATCACAACTGACCGCGAATATTGATATTTTCTACCGATACCGTCCTATCTCGCTACAGTATCCGTTGTCTGCAGCGCTGCAAAAAATACGCAT
>JAQGCX010000402.1:0-17341 GCA_034700205.1 Plectus parietinus | reverse complement strand
GAGGGGGAGAATGGGTGGGGGGAGAACGGGGGGGGGGAGAAATCCCCCGTCTTTTTGACAAAACGTGTTCGCCACGTAGTGGCAAAACTTTTTTGACAAACTTCCCCCTCCTCCCCTCTCTCGGTTTCTAGCGCCGCGCCTGATCTAAATTAATACAGTTGAAAATTGTCAAAACTGATGGTATGTACAACAATAATATCAGATTCTAACGTATTTTTGATACAAACAGACGCTGAGCTTAATACAAACACTCTTTTCAACATTGGCAAAAAAGCAGAGGACTCCCCAATTGGTGCGCGAAACCTCTCAAACCAGGGATGAGTGCTGTTTGAACACGAAAAAAAACTGGTCTGCGCACATTTTTCCGCAATTTCGGCGCAAAAATTACGGATGCCCTCACCGGTATTTACTTTATGGAGTGGCTAGCGGTACAGATAGCAGACATAAACGGGCCGCCCCGTGTCGAAGAAATAAGATTTTAACGGTTATATTTCTTTGGAAAAGTTTATTACCAACGCGTTAAGGGCCGCTTTGTTAGTTAACATTTTTTGTTGAAAGGGTGGGCCCAATTGGAAGGGAACACGTGCCGTGGGCGTCTCTGCACTTAAACTTGATAGCATCGGCGCTGACAAATGCGCCGTGGCCCAGACGAGCGGAGAAAGTGAAGACGGAACTGTAAGCGAGGCGGATTTGAGTAGTATGGCGCGACGAAAGCGTATGTAAGCAGGCGATCGGGGCCGTTTCTTATTCTCCCACCGGTTGACACGCTACACACTCGAACTAACGGGCGACTGGCAACAGCGTCTCCGACGCGCTTGAGTCACCGGTGAGCCGTCGCGAACGCGCCCTGGACAAACGGCGCCCGCCAGAAGACCGCAGTGAGGAGAGAAATGCGAGACAGCGCTTATGTGTGGGTATTCACAAAACAAAGCCCATTAGCCTGCGACACAAGTCGCCTGGCGAGCGCGTTCTAGCAATTTACGCGGGAAAAAACACGGTACTATTAGGGCGGGAATTGAAAGCTAGATGGCCTGGCAAGCGCGTTTCAGTAATTTTCGCGGGAAAAACACGGTACTTTTAGGGCGGGAATTGAAAGCTAGATCGCCTGGCGAACGCGTCTTAGCAATTCTCGCTGGAAAACCGCGGTACTTTTAGGACGGAAATTGAAAGCTAGATCGCCTGGCGAACACATTCTAGCAATTTTCGCTGGACAAACACGATACTTTTAGGGCGGGAGTTCAAATGATCTATAAAAATTAGAAATTTTGCATGAAAATATCGTATTTCTGCTGGAGTACTTGCACACTATTGGCGCATCGCAGACTAAAGTACATACAACTTTGCGCTTGAGCCATAGGCCAAAGGGCAATAATGCGCCGCAAGCGAAAGAGCGTATTGAAGCAAGCGCTAGACGACAGATGAACGGAATAGGAGCGTGTTTAATCGTCTCACCGACAGAGTCGAGGGAGAACGCTGAGAGGGGAGAACTGGATATTGACGCCCCCCTCGCTCTACAGCGGAGCAAGCGTCAGCGTCACGCAGGTTAGCCGTTAATTGAACCGGCTCGGAAAACACGCAAAAACACACTACAACAGCGTCGGTGCTGTCAGACTCGCAAAGCATCGGCGCGTCAAGTACTCAAACAGCCACGCTAAACATATTACTTATTTCAAGAAAAGTTCACAGCACTAGTCGATTGAAAACACATTACGATTTAATGCCAGCAGCAGATGTTTCTAATACTTGCCGGTTTTGTGTACTTCGCGCAGAAAAAAGCTTTGATGACGAAACTAGAGACGCGATAATATTATTGCACTTTGATCAATGCAATTTTATAATACGATTTGATTAATAACATATCATGTTAAAGTACATTACGTCATAAGCCGATTCTTGCCGATACAAATCATGCTCTTTCGAGCAAGAAAAGTCAACATTGCATTTTAGTAGCAAAATATATTGAGGTGTCCCAAAAGTTCTTGCCGTTTTTTGTACCTTTTGAAAATTGATATAAGTAAATTTATTTTGCACGTCTTTTTTTAATGATTCATATATCGAATGAAAGCTCTTGTTCTACCGATCGCGTTGATATATTGATCATATATTTGCATCACTTTTTTAAAGAAATTTGAGTTTTTAGAATGAGTGCCGTACGCCTGAGTAAGTTCTCGAATTCGACGCTTTTCGGTTCAAGACGCAAATTTCTTAAAAAAAGTGATGAAAATATATTTGATATATGTATTCGATATATATATTCAAGAGCTTTCATTCGATATATGAATCAATAAAAAAAGACATGCAAAATAAATTTATTTACATCAATTTTCAAAAGGTACAAAAAACGGCAAGAACTTTTGGGACACCTAATATTTAATTTAGTCAGGTACCCAGCGAAATACACAGAGAGAGTGGTGAAGTGCCTTGCTGAAAAGAGTTCGGTTGTCGGGAAGACATCCTACCTTACGAAACTAATTTCGAGTGACTGGCTGTAAGCCTGACGTTGCTTGACTGGCTTAAAGACCCGCAGTGTTCGGATCCTTACTTAGATCAACAAAACGAAAGAGAATATACTAATCGCTAGAGTCTCGAAGCGCATTAAAAAGAGCTTCGTTCTTTTAGACAAACAATCAATCATTGTCCAGTTTTGTGTACTGCGAAATAGTATTTCGAGAAAAACTGATGACTCAGCAGAAATTTTGGGCAGCGAGAAAAGGAAGCCATTACGTTATAGAAACATACGTGAGTCACTGCTGACGCCCGCAAGCGCTACGCCCCGCGTAACCTAACTACGGATCCATTCATAAATGTGTAATAAGCCGCACCCGTTAAATCTGTCTCAATTTAATCACTACTTATGCATGAAAGCCGCGGATAATATAGTGTTTACATTCATTCTAGGTTAATGAGCCCATTACTCAGTCAGTGTTTAGAAAGCGCAGGAAAGACGGTATTACTACTTTAGCCGCTGATAATAATATTTATTCAGTATCAATGGTACAGTATTGAAGATTTTAGGAATCTGTAGACTGTATTATGTTTTTGTGATAAACTTGAAAACGCACATTTTTCAAATAAATAAGAGACTTAACGATTCGATAATTGTGCAGCAACCTTGCATTCCTACATTCCTAGCGATGACGCGTAAATAACAATTTTCGATCGGCGGCGAAGTGGCAAAGTGTGACCGAAATGTAAAGACGAAAGACGCAACACTGACCGCAAAAGTAGGCGGCCGGTTTCTGCACGCACGTGCGCATGGCGGACGGACATTGTGGAGGCCGATCGGCGATGATCGAGTGGTATAGAGGCTCGTCGATCAGTCGATTCGCCTCCGAGTTCTTGTCCGCCGACTGCGAACGAAAGCCGAGACGCGTCAGTGGAAGACGCAGTGTTTTTGGCTTGTGTAAGGAGAAACGCCCCTTGCTCGGCGAGGACAGATTCTTCAGATGGAAGGAAAAATGCTTGGCGTTCATGCTCTGGTACATGGGCGAACTCTTGGCCGTATTCAGCGGCGTCGAGGCGGTCTAAAATTTGCATTTATTTATGTACGGTATTTTTTCTAATAGTGAGAGACACAAGCGCGAAGCTAGAACTCGAAGGACAGGGGGGGGGGGAATCGGCTCTTCAGGGGCATAGCTGTAGCTGCTGGGGGGGGGGGTAGAAGGGAGGTGGGGGGCCAGGAAGGATTGGCCCTGGCCAGAGGGGGGTACCTGTAGCTAGCCCCCCTAACTACAGCTATGTTCAGGGGGACGAATCGGACCCTTCTCTCGTTTTTTGGACGGCAAAACGACGGGGGCAAACCCAACTGACGGGGGGGCTGCGCCCTCCCGTCCCCCCCCCCAGCTTCACCCCTGGTGCGACAGTTGCATTATTTTTCGATCCCCCAAAAGTCCAAACTTGCAGTGTCCGGATTTGATCCCAACTCGAAAATTTTTAAATGACTCAAAAATGAAAAAGAATCGAGCAAAACACTTCTCAATTGTAAAAATATAAATATCGCATAATAGTGCTTGCCCGATAGCGGAATTCAACTAGGCTCTTCATTTTTGTTATGCATTCTTGGTGAGACCGGCTTAACTATGGGACTGATGGCGTCATTCTCACAGTTGCACCGATCTCACCAAGAATGCATAACAAAAACGAAGTAGGCAATTGAAGGGGGTCGCACTATTAAAGAGGTCGTACTATTAAAAGAATACGGTTGCATTATTCATTCCTTTCAAGAAAAGTTCAGGACAACTGATGAGCGGCAAATACCGTATTTATTCTAATATTGCGACCGTCTCTAATAGTACGGTCGGGTCGTACTATTAGAATATTAACCGAAATTTTGTCTTGATCTAATCTCTTGTCTTGATTCGACTCCGGTTAGACTGTGATAAATTCTTCTGCTTCTCAGTGATTTTGACACAACCAGAAAAAAATTACTTTAAGAAACATTGCAAAGCAGTGATCGAAAAATACTATGACAGTTTCAAATAATACGACCGTCTCCAATAGTACGACCCCCTAGCGACCGATCGAAAAATAGTACTATTAGAATAAATACGGTATATGAATCGCGTAAATTAATTATTTAGATCAACAAACAAACGTGAGCACATAAAAGATAGAATACTTTGCAACATCTCAGACCCGTGGCATTTGATTTCGTTGTTGGTTCAGCAGAAAGCTTTCAAGAGTGTTTCGTATTGTTTCCATTTGTTTATTGAATTATATGACCAATTATTGAAAACAAGTTAAACAAATCGATTTTGCCATTTCCCATTAAGAGCACTTTAGTGGTGCAAAATGTCATGGAATCAAATTTACGTCCAGGGAAAAATCAATCATGCCGTGAGAAACCGCATGAAAGGCTTTCAGCAAGTACAATAAAGACCAATTGTTACGATTCTTCTAAATTATTGCTATGTGCGTGATAGCTGACAATTTATTGTTTGGTCAGTTTCACTACCCCGGGGAAAATTAGACAGAGACACCACAGGGATTAAGAGATGCAAAAAAAATCGTGACGCAGAAAGCAGAAAAAAACTAAACTGAATCAAATTTACGTCCAGAGAAAAATCAGTCATGCTGTGAGAAACTGAATAAAGGCTTTCAGTAAGTACAACAAAAATAAATACGGTAATTCCGGCTCTTTTGAATAACTTTTTGCTAGCTCACAATTGATTGTTTGTCAGTTTCACTACTCTAGGGTAAATTAGACAGAGACACCGCAGGGATTTAAAAGACGCAAAAAAATCGTGACGCAGAAAAAGAATTAAACTGAATCAAATTTACGTCCAGGGCAAAATCAATTATGCTGTGAGAAACCGAATGAAGGCTTTCAGCAAGTACAACAAAAACAAATACGGTAGTTCCGGCTCATTTGAATAACTTTTTGCTAGCTCACAATTTATTGTTTGTCAGTTTCACTACCCTAGGGTAAATTAGACAGAGACACCGCAGGGATTTAAAAGACGCAAAAAAATTGTGACGCAGAAAAAGAACTAACCTGCGTGACATGCTGGTCAGTCCAATCGAAACTATTATTATTCATTTCGTCAGCGGCGGAAGCTCGTCGACGATGTGGCGGTAGGGGCGGTGGTGGTGGAGGCGGTCGGTTGAAGCGATGCGGACTAGCGAATCGGTTGACAGCGTGGAAATCGGCCCAAGCCGCGGCGGCGACGGCGGCAGCTTGTTCGTCGCACCGGCCTGCAAAAAAGCGGCTCGCGTCGTGGGCGGTTTCAGCTATCGCTATGGAATGGGTATGAGCGCGGGCACAGGGCCGCAAACGGTTCTAAACGAGATTGGGTCGGCACCCGACGGACCGAGCAGTAACGAGCGACAAAGACAATTCCCCTCGGAGGTCTCTGCGAGGGGAAGGATGGGAGTCGAGTGCCCGCGCCGACGGGCGAGACACGGACGTCCAACCGCCACGTCAACTCTGTGTCAATCGGCTACTGGTCCCTACTGACCCGCGAAAAAACGCGACGCGTCTGAATCTCCCAGCCACGAGAGGTAATTATCATCTAGTGAGAAACGTAAGTGTGCTGCTCTGGCACTGGTACGAGTGCCTCTAAGGGACCTGTAATCGGTTAAATGCAAAACAAGTTAGGCCTTAAATAATCAAACTACAATATTATCTAGCGTAGATCTCAGTAATTACGCTATACTTAGCGAAATTGTGTTGGCCTAAGCTTACTGGGCTTAAACATTGGACTCTGTTGAACCCAATTTTGTCCAGTCAAATTTTTACTGACGACTCAGTCTAGAAAGCCAATAGGTTATTACAGAAGTCTCAAGCAATCGGTCTCCGGTGACCCGTAAAACGCGGTCTATTTGAAAAATCATTCCGCCCAACGATTCGGACAAGGTGGTAGAGTTCGGGGACAAACAGACCCACGGACATCGGATTATAGTCTCAAATTTTGAGCAACGATTCAGCACCTATTGTGCTCTGCATTCGTACCGCACCAGCTGTCCCAGATTCTTTGAATTATAACACCCGTGGCGATCAAATGACTCCAGTGCAAAACATTGCATTCGATTCAGTCAAGAAAGAATAACAGTATTTTTCTAATAAACACCCGATGCAAACCGAAACAAATTGATTTAATTGAAAGATTGGACACAATTATTTCACATTGTCTATTCTATTGCCCACAGAAATAATTTTGATTGCACTGATAGTAAAAATTCAAGGCTAATTAATAAAAATTGGCCGTATTACTTTGTGAAAAGTCCATGAACGAATTAACTATAGATGGCGGTACTCAGGCGCGTAGCCAGAAACCGAAGGACGGGGGGCAACTGTTTCAGAAAAATTTCGCCACTACGTGGCAAGCACGTTTTTTGATCAAATTTTTTTCGCCACTACGTGGCGAACACGTTTTTTTCAAAACGACGGAGGGGCCCAGCCTCCCCGTCCCCCCTGCTGCCTACGCGCCTGGCGGTACTCGATTTGAGAAGTATCAGAAGTCAATTTTGCTTTTAATCAGATTTTTTGCGTTCAGCGCGGCCATGAATGCAATCCGTTTGTTTAAAGAAAAATGCATGAGAAAACGTGTGAGTCAGATGTTTTCCGTTGATTGTTGAGCCGATATGGGCAACGGAAACCGGAATTTCGCAAAGAAGACAAGTCAATGATCGCATCGGGCGGGTGAGAGTCAGAAACGAAATCAGCAGCAAAATTGACGGCAGCAAATTGTTCCGAATTCGGCGCGCCATTCATTTAGCGGTCTGTGGACGCGATCCCTTTGTCGGCGAGAAATGCCATCAAGTCTCGTCGATCTGTCCGTGGGAAAGTCCTATCGTCCTTCTTAGAAGACGGAACTAACTGGATTCGAGCGGCCAGACGCAAACGCCGACGAGCAAGTTTTTTCCAACTATGCGAACTATGTGCGACTCGTGCAAATCGGACGCTTTGTGACGTGCTAAGTTGGATACCTGAGCTACTAACTGCGCCGTTCTGAGCCGAAGAAAAAGGGTTAAAGGATGGTACAAAGAGTGTTTTAAAAAGAAAAGTGAGCTCTTTTTCACTCTCACTCCCGCACTTCCGAATTTAAGGAGAAAACAAAAGATATCACTCAACCGGAAAACCTAAATCTCCTTGACATTTTGTGTCTGTGACAGTCACTAGATTAAGAGAATAAAGGATTAATACATTGAAAGATTTCAATGCCGTAGGCGCAATTTCAGTGCCGACGAATATTTTTCTCATTTCAACAATTTGATACGTTGAAGCAAAAACATCGCTCCTCAGTAGGTAATTCGAAGCAGACTAAGGATCATTTATGCACAAAATAGAGCCAATTACGCTCCTGCGCGGAAAAACGAAAGACTGAGATCTATCGCGAGGGTCTGCCCTTTTTATCACAGTCCAGTCAACAAATATAATCGCTCATTCTCTATTTACTCTCCAATCGAGTCCATTAGTGCACTCTGAGTAGGGGATTATATAAATCCAACTTGAGGACAAACGAATCGACATGAACACGTACCATAGCGATGACGTAAAGGAAAAGGTGACATGTTGCCGGGAGAGAATGTCGAACGAGTCATTTGTGGACTGTGATAATGATTGGGTGGGGCAGGTTCGAAGAGCTGTCGGGCAGTGGGTCGGTGCTGGCGCTCGCGGATGTGTAGCGGAACGGACCCATAGGAGCTCCGTCGGTCCTGTCCCGCCAGATAATAGGCGCGATCCATCGTCGTCCTGCAAACGAACACGCATTTCCCTTTGGGCTTGACATGATAGGGCGCGCGCCGTCCGGTAATCAAAAAATACGAGTCACGCAAAAAATGGACTACTGTAGTTTTCGCGTGCGCAAACAGCATTAAAAAAGGACTCGTTAATCGCAACCTTGAAAGTACGGTAGTTGCGAACAAGCTTTCTAGTCTCAATCATTGGACAAATAATGGGAAAGCGGAAAGACAATTGCAAAAAAACCGCAAAATTGCTTGGATTTTTTCAATTATGGGGCTGCGAAACTGCTGTGAAACCGTCCTGTGCGATCTCAGCCCATTTCTTGTGCTTTTTTCTGAAGAGAAGACATCTAAGCAGATCACGGACAGATCCCAGAGGAGATGGAACACCTTTGTGAGTGCCGACGTCAAGTCCGGCCCATGCCAATCTTGAGGGGCATTAGTGGCCCGGCGTGACCGGAGGGACGAACAGTACTCGCAAATAAAGTCGCGATCGTGGGGACCGACCACAGTCAGTGACGCGAGTGCGCGTATCGGTCCGCGGGGAAAGTGGCGGGTATTTGTCCACTAAGGCGAGGACAAACGGCGTTGTTAAAGGACGCGCAATCAAACCCGCCAATTACTCTCTCGCTCGTACACTCGCGCTCTCGACCCATCGCGATGAGGGCGCGCGCCTCTTCAGCGCGGGTACATGTCCGTCAAGGACACAAAGCCCAAAGGCATGCGCGCGAACAAGAGGAGGCATTGTCACCGGACATCCCTTCGTCCTCGGTAAACAGATTTATGAGGTATTTTCCCTACACAGTTATGCAGTCAGTAAATTTCGTTTATGAGCAATTTTCTCGGACAATCTGTCACTTATCAAAGGACGAGTGGAAAATTTGAGACGTTGGAATAGGAGAGCAATAAGATCCGTGCCAAAAAGTTACACAATCGCAAATTGACTTGAAAAAAGAGCGGGACCTTGAGTAGATCAGGTTTCGAGCATAGATTGCAGCGAAATTTGTTTCTGAGAAAGGATAATGATCATTTAGATATGAAAACGTTCTCACAGTTGTTTGGTTTCGATATAATAACAAAATTATCGCAATTCACAAGAGTTAGTGTCAAAGCTAAGTTGCGCCGCAACGAAAATATAGAGCCCAGAAAGAATGGCTGCCAACAACTGAAGGCTACATTTCCAAAACTGTCAACAGAAGCGGAAAACCGAGGTACATGTTGTTGGACAGCGCACTGCTCGCCACACTGGCACGAAAACATAACACCAACATCCGCAATCGCGAATGTTTTTATTGCGCCAGTGACCAAACGAAATCGGCCAACGTGTGCACGGTCTACGCGTGTCACCAAGAATATTGTAGAGGGTCAATCGAAATTGACCGGTAGCAGCGAACCAGAATTGATCGCCTCGACTAGACGTTGGGTGCATAATCAAATATGTATTTACGGTCGGCTCGAAAAAACATATGGCCGACCGAGTGACCTTGACCAAAACGGTACTGCATTTGATCGATTGCAAATGCGAGGTTGGTCACCAGATTTATGATCAAATGGTCCATCGATTATGGTGGTGACTCAATGAAAGATAAATAATGCTGTGAAAAAGATTTTTAGGTGGGAACTGTTAATTCTCTTCTTTAACATCGATACACTACAACATTAACATCGATACATCGATATCAGAAATAGAGATACAATTGAGATTTACAAAAAAACTTGAAGACGAGCAAATACGATATCCGTTTAATACGATATCCGTTTTGATTCGTTTAAAGAAATGCGGGGAATACTATACTCATAATTTCTTTGAGAAAATCGAGTGAGAAAATCTTCTCAAAAGTCTGAACCAATTGGCATCTGCAATAGGGGACGATGCTTAGGCTTAGGCTTAGGCTTCAACTGGAACACTGATATTATACTCACAATTTCTTTGATGATAAAGAGAATACTGTAGAAAGCACCTCAGAAACCTCAGAATTTCTGATGTGCAATAGTGACTAAATGTCGTTGTGGGACGTTTACTAGCACTGGATTTAAATCATATGAATTGATGATACTCAATACAATAAATTCTGGATTTTGACAGCGCGCGACATTGAATTGAGGGGTGTTCGATCGATTTCCGGTTAACCGTTCGAAAAAATTGTGACAATAAAGCGAAAGCGGTGGAAAGCAGAAAAGAAGCTGTGACGAGCTGGCGCGACGTGGCGGAATCGAGCGCGATCCTGAAGCGGGGCAAGGGAGGCGGCGCCGGGCTCATTAGTCACCCGCGTGACGCTCATAACTCACGGGCGCGCATGGAATTGTTTGGAACGAGTCCTAAAACGCCGGTTCGTCCCGACGACACCCCTGGGAAATGTGCGGCGCGTCGAAGCCCGCAAAGTATGCGTCGACCCCCCTGCTCGTGGTTCATCTCGTTCATCTCGCCCCGACCGAACTCAATTGCGTCGCGCCCCGTTTTATTCTTCCGCCTGCCTCACTTGCGAATCGCCCGATTCCGCTTCACCCTTTGCAATGTTTTCCAACATATTATGTCAATTATTGACCATGAAATGTTACAACACCTTCATTGTTTCCTTTGACCTAACTACGATGCGTCAAGGTTGCAACACAATGAAGAAATAGATGTGGAACAGCACCAAATTACAGTATAATGCAATGACCGCAATTTCTAGTCAAGAAATTTTGTGCGACGCAAGAGAAAAACGAAAAATTTCATCGAATATTTTTGTCAAACGCACGAAAGTGATTTCTACGGTTTAGAAGTGGAGGATAACCATTGAATTGTCAACAAACAAGCGAGGTATTCTATTTGATCCTAACAATAGCGGTCGCATCGCATTGACCGAGCCATGTGCAATAAAATAACGACAGGTCGATAGAGGAAGGGCAGGGGCCTAAAAAACGAGCAACAAAAAGGTCCCAAGAGCAGTGAGCAGAATGATGCATTAGGATCGAGTCCCATGGGGAAAACCTGACTTTCGACGAACGCAATTTGACCGCAACCTTTCCCATGATGAGGTTTCTCAAAAAAGCTCACTTGACTTGCCTAAGAAGTAAGATTGTCCTTCGGTTTGCAGACAAATTGTTTCAGTTTTATGCAGAGGTGGGCAAGGTTTGACCCCTAGGGGGGGATTTTGTACCTAAAATTTTCGGGCGGCGGGGAATATCGGACTTTCGGAACACAATGCGACGTATTCGTCACAAAACTGGGACGGAAGAATGGGGGGGGGGAGGAGGGGAAAGAGGGGGAGATGAAATCGTCACGAAGGAGTTGATAGAGGAGGCTCAAAGTACACAGAGGGCCGTCTTCGCCGGTGGTTGAGTGGTTTACGAGCCCATTCTATCCAATGCTTGTTCAAAAAACATTTTCCACCCCCAACCTTTTGGCATCCTGGAGGATCTGGAGGGGAGGATATCCCCCATCCCTCCCCCGTGCCCATGTCTGGTTTTATGCCGCCGCGAGTCGGACAGCATTCTTGCGCCCACGCCACTGAACTTATATTCCGAGAGAAAACCCCGTGCGCGATCGAGTTTTGGCGGATATCGAAGTGAATCGCTTGGTTTCGGCATCGCGAAAACGGCAACTCATCGGATGGGCGTCGGTGACACGTCCTTGTGGGCGCTGTCCGCACGACAACTCGCTTCCTGCGCGTCGATCGAATGGCGAAACGGCGAGCAACCCGACGCCCGTTGTCGACCTTGAAGGCCGATTGTCCGACGAGACTCAGTAGGACAGCACCAAGGCGCATTGGGAACCGCCGACCCGCGACCTTCTGCGAACGCGAAAAACACCCAGGGAACCGAGCAAAAAAGCGCCGCGCAAGCTGACATTTGCTACACCAATGCATGAGAACATCCGTCGGTCAGCCCCGAATTTGATCGATTGCTTCGTTGCTTCGCGCGCCACTACGTCTACTTTTCACTGACGCAGTGCATTCCGCCAGCCACGGATGGCCGCGACCACCTGCCAGTCGGATAGTGGCACACTGGCTCGTAAATAACCACAGATATATCGACCATCCCGCGATCAGAGCGGACTTTCGGGACACAATACGACGTGTTCGCCACAAAACTGGGACGGAAGAATGGGGGGAGAGGAGGGGAAAGAGGGGGAGATGAAGTCGTCACGAAGGAGTTGATAGAGGAGGCTCAAAGTACACAGAGAGCCGTCGTCTTCGCCGGTGGTTGAGTGGTTTACGAGCGCGCGATGACCGGTCAGCGTACGCGGTGCAAGACCAACTGGTGCGCCTAATCCACACTCTGTCAACATATGCTGCGATAGCGCCCAGTACTGCAGGAAATGAGATGCGAACGGCTGCCAGCGCGCAATCCTCACTCTCAGACAAATGGCAGTGCCAGTGAGGGTGAAGAAGCAATTCCAAGCAGATAGTACAGAAATTTTGCACACATAATAGTAAACCAAGGCCGGATCATATATAGGCCCATAGGCTACGGGGCTCAGGACCCCGGCTTCACTCATCAATCGAAATTGCAAAATGATCTTGAAATTTTGCCTTCAATCATATAAAAGTTCAAAAAGTTTTCCGCTGCCGTTAAAAACATCAAAAATTTGCCTCCAGTGGCAAAAATTTCCAAAAAATTTTGCCTGCGACGCTCAAGACTTAAAAAATTTGCTTCCGGTGGTACGTTGGGGGCCTCCCATTAAATTTGTGGCCCAGGGCTCTACGTACTCTTAATCCGGACCTGTAGTAAATAGACATTCTTCACAAAATTTCATTGCATGACTTGTGTCCAGAACTATTGAAACTGTTCTCATCATCAGTATTATATCCGTTCCCCAGACAGGCTTCCACAGAGTAATCCTCAACCGTCATCACAGAGTACAGCTCAAGAAGGATAAATTTTTATTAAAATACCATGATGTGGCATGGCACTGAGAGTAATTATTCTTGGAATCATCCCAGTCCCATCCTGGAGCAAAACAACATTTGACGAAAAATTCCTGCGTTTTCTGAGGAAGCAGGTAGGTCGGTGCCCATCCTCCCTCCTCCCATTTGAATACGACGCCTCCCCCACTGAAAATCGCTTCCGGAACATGGAACTATAGACCGTGTCAATGTAGACGAAGCGTGGGCGAGATAGGCGGACGAGAAGTCGACAGCTCGCTGATGCACCAGGCACGAGGCACGCGCCGTGGGACGCATAAACGACGCTTGGTATTCATTAGCAATAAGGGCGCCCATCGGATGGCGACGGCGGCGGATAACAAAGGCGCGTGCGGGTCGTTGCCCCGAACGCGCTCGCATAACGACCCCACCGTGCGCCGGTTCGTTTCGCTAATCGCTACGTCCACTGGGCAACGCAGAACGAAATGCGCTCAACAACATTCAATTAGCCACTCACCGGATAAAACGTCGAGCACTGTTGGTCGCGCGTGTAATCCGAGAGGAATCGGCTGGCGATGCAGAGTCGATTGGTGCTGGTCGACGCTTGGCCGAGGACGATGCGCGTTCGAGAGTGAGACAGAGAAGTGGGCGACTAAGGCCTGAAGATTCGCAGAAGAAGGAACGGCGCGTCGTCGGGACAGTCGGCCCGACCTTGTGCCGTCCGGCGACGCAATTGCCTCTGCGAACTATTGTCCTGCTCGACAATACACCCGACCGTCGGCGCCCTGTCTCACTCTGAACCTCGACGGGGGATCGCTCGTCTCGCGCTCTTGCCCGATGTTGCGCGCGATTTGCACGGGAAAAGACAGAACAGACGCGCGCGCCAAGTAGCCACTTGCTGACCAGTGGTCAGCAGGAGGGAAGAACTAAAGGCGCCGCCGTGTGGGCGCGCATTGTGGTCGCCGCGCCCCTCCAGCCAACGACCGTGTTTACGCATCGCCGATCGCCACCGAACGGTCGACCTGATACAAAGCACACACAGAGTACAGTCCGGAAGCCTGACGCCTTCTTACCGCGCCGACACGCTGGTCGCGGTGACCGAGCGGCCACAACCTCCCCTCCTCCCTCGTCGACACAACATTGCCGCCTGCTGGGCACACAAATCCGCGTGTTGTGCGTCGGCGTTTATTTGAATTGCCGCTTGACAAGTCTCGTCACGACCTGTCCATGTCACCTGTCCCAGAGCGTTGGCGCAAAGCAAAAGACCTCCGCGCATTCTTTTTTCCCGAACGTTCATGTCAGCTGTTGGTATTTGCTCGGACAAAAACTTCCCCCTCTCGTTGCGCTTTTTCTCTTTGGCAGTGTCGACGAATGAGAGTGCCGTTTTGTTGCGTAGTAAAAACAATGGTAGCGCTGTGCGCTAGAACAACATTTTGTTTTGCGCAAACGTACTCTTTACAACTTCTTGCTGGTTAGTGCTGTTCAGCCCAAGCAAAGCAAAAAAGCAATTTTTAACAAGTAAAATGAGTCGTTCGGACGTAGTTAAATTACAAGTCGCCTCTCAGTGCCAGCCCGTAAGTCGCCATAAGTGCCAGTATGCGTCATCAATTGAACCGAAACGCAGCAGCCAATACTCTTCCATTTAGCGTTTTTGGTACAGTCGAACCCGGATAAGTGCATAAAATGCGTATCAATTGTTTGAGCACACACCACCGCACACAGAGGCTACGCAGTTCTGCGTAGTGAGTTTTCATGTTGGCGTGTGGTCAAACAATTGATAGGCATTTTGTGCACTTATCCGGATTCGATTGTAGTATTTTTGCCTTTAGATCTGTAAAAGATTACCCACCAATCGGATACTGGCACTAATTTTCTTTGCCCAATCCGCTGCCAACTGTTCCTCTAGATTGGAACAGAACTGTTCACAATATTGCACCCCCTGAATTTTGTACCTCCTCGTTTTTCAACGGCCGCACAAAAGTGAGCTAAGCGCGTTCTGAGGCAGAAGAAAATGTTGAATGAAAACGAAGAGAAAACTAATATTGATTGATTTTAAGAAAACTAATAGTTGCAACACCCATTAAACTCGCGGGTATTTTACAAATATTTGACAAGTTAGGCATAAGAATTAATTTGAAGAATATAGAGTACGTTTTGCATGATCGATCGCCAAGATTTTCAATTTTGTCACAGTCGATGTTTGGTACGCTCAAGCTGATCAAGTGGCCGTAAAAGACAAGTGCGGGTAATAAAACGTATGAATACACCTTTATCAGCGGTCAATATCGCAAAAGAATGCCAAAATGGGCGTTGCTTATGACTCATATGAATCAAAAATCACTTTGCGCAGTTTTGCGGAAAGCAGAACCTTCATAAACCGTCTGTGTCAAGAAGAGACAGGTCATTTCGTTCTTGGTGGGAAACCTATTACCATCAGCAGCACCAGAAACGAGCACTGTATTTATTTAGTTTGTCCTATTTCATGGCGAGTGATTGCTTTCGAAGTGGTACCTACGTAGGTTATTAAATACTCTGCTAACCTAGTTGCGTGTCAAACCTACTAATGCATTGATTGCATTGGTACGAAGGAATGCGTGATGCATAGGGTGGAACCAGTTGATATTTTCTTTCTGCATACGCAGGGTGCAAAGCTTGGCATGTTTACCTGCGGGCCAATACGACGCGCGCACGTTTTATCTGTGCATTGTTTTGCTTTCAGTTACGCAGTACAACTATGAAAATTGGTATTTTTGCTGCAATCTGCGTTTCACTGTTACATTCGACGTCGAGGTATTTATTATTTCAATTAAGTCTTCCATCAATTATCTCTTGAGACGTTTTATTACATTGTTTGCAGCCAGAACAATGATGTTGCCGCAAAATTTGCTGAGTTTCAACTTGTTCCCGATCTCATCAACAAAGCTCCAAATGAAAGGTTGAATGTGAGTTGAAAACACGAGACGGAAAACATTTTTCGCTGGCAACTTTGCATTTAGGTTTCCTTTAATGCATCTGACGTAAATCTTGGTAACGCACTGACCCCAGCAGAGGCTTGTTGTCAGCCAGTTAGCATTTTATGGAGTGTGCAACCTACACAAATGTATACTCTTCTGATGGCTGGTAGGTTAGAATTTTGACAATTATATGTAAAAATGTGTACAGGGTGTCCTAGAGTAACCTTGTCACTCTTTGACCCCATGTAACTTCTGACTGCTTTTTATCAAATTCAATGAAATATTTTGTACATATAGCACTGTAAGACAGCTACACTTTCTCTAAATTTCGTCTTGAATGGACAGGTTTCGTTTTATATCGTAATCACCTGAAATTTATTGGATCGGCGTGCACTGTCTGCTCTGTCAGCACAAACTTGAATTTGCTGTGTGCAATTTGATTAGTTCTACAGACTGAAATTTCGAATGGAAAATTGATAGAAAAGCCAATTTGGTTGCCCAGACTTTCTATGGTTTCAACAGCAATGCCAATATGACCGCTGGAGTGTGCTGACCTTGGGGACAGTACTATTCAGTACAAAAAACATTACATGGTTGTCGTGGTTACGACACAGGAAAGGTCCAATCAGGACGAACTTGGTGAAAGTGTAGTTATCATCAGTGATGTTCAGGGCCGGGCCGGGCCGGGCCGATTTTCAGAGAAATTATTGATCGTAACACTTCAAAACTTTCGATATGTAGAACAGCTTATTTGACTGGATAGAGTATGCAAAATGTCAATTTTAAGCGATTTTTGACTTGGAAATCAGTCAAATTTTTGTCAGCTATTTCTTCTCTTTCGATCAGGCCGGGCCGGTCTGGAGGAAAAGTCCCGGGCCCGGGTCTGAAAAAATTGACCGGGCCGGGCTTTTTTTTGACAAAATTTCCGGGCCCGGGCCGGCCCGTGAACATCACTGGTTATCATACAGTGCCATATGTACAAAAAAAAATTAATTGAATTTGATCAGAGCAGTCAGAAAGTTATATGACGTCAAAGAGTGAAAGGTTACTCTGGGACACCCTGTATAACAAATATTTTTAAAACAGATCCGGACGCCCCGAGTCGCGCTAACGCCACATTTCGTTCAATTCGACATTATCTTGTCGTCAATATTATTGGCACAAACATCTCTTCTGGAACAACTATTAGACCATATAATGGCCCTAATCCACCGGCAAATTCAGGCATTTTATTGCTCGTTAATCGAGATTATTTCTAATTGTCGAAACTACAGGTCATCATCGCTACTGTTTTCTCGTCTACAAACAGAGCGAACTGATCAATGCAACTGCAATAGATAGTACTAATAATCA
>JAQGCX010000401.1:0-17342 GCA_034700205.1 Plectus parietinus | reverse complement strand
ATTTGTTTCATGATTGGTGACAGGAATCGTGATATAGAACAACAAATTTTTATTGAAATCTGTTTCATGTGTTGCAAAATTATTGTGAAACGACAGGGCCACATTTGTCTTTGTTGATTTTGTCGCTGCTGAAGAACTCGTGCTGTCAAATGGAACTCTGACCAATTCAAGATCGCTTACTTTAAAAATTAAAAGATGCCTTTCACTGGATATCAAAAAGTAAAAGATGGCCTCGTCTTTAATATATGGAGACACACGAGCAAATGAATATTTTATATTTTCCAGGCGCACTACTTCTTTGAGGTCCAATTTTTGAGAAATGGTGAACATTATTTTGCTCACAGACAGAATACTTTCTTCCGAGTTCGAAAAATAAAGCGAATAGAAATATTGGCCGAGTTCATCTGTGATAATGTCTACTTTTTTTTTGTAATCGTCAGATATCTTTTTGGGACTCCAGCAGCAAAATTCATCAATAATGATGACATTTTCGTTTCGAAAATTTGCAGAGAACAACACGCAAAAATATTTTTTCGAGTTTAGTTCAACCACAATTCCTAAGAAATTTGTGCTATTTGAATTACAACATATTGCTTCGAAACGTATAAGAGAATGCACTTTAAATTCACCATAGATTGTTTTAAACTTTTCTAAATTTAATTCGATCATTTCTTCAGTTTCAAAGTTTACGAAAGTGAAAGATTTATTTTCAATGACAAAGCAATATGCACCTGATCCGTCTGCTGCGACAACAAAGCAGGAGGACCTTTTCAAGCTAATTGTCGGAAATTTTCGCAAATCTGACCGATATTCAATAAAAGTTGGTTGTAATCCTGACAAATATGCATATGCCGCTCTAGATGTCAGCTTGACCATGTTGTTGCCCATCTCATTCAGTCTCGATTATATTTATCCTTTAGATTTTATTGCAATTATAGGTTAGTGGAAAGGTTGAGCAAGAGGTGAACAAAATGGCGGCGTATGTAATGCAGTTTTGTGCAAGCGCAGGTGTGTGTACTGGTATTATCTAAGGAGCAAGCAGTATTGAAGGGCAAGCGTTGGACAGAAGAGTGTACTTCTGCATGCTAGATGATAAGAGTTTGCGCTCTGTAATCTCACTAGTGGCCGCACAAATAGCATGCATGTATTCTGACGTGAATACGGCGGTTAGAAGCAAAATGAAACAGGACGAGCAATGGGCAGAGAGGAATTGCGGGAACTATTTTCCCCCTTTAGTTAGATCATGGCACGCCACGGCAGCTTGGCTGTCTGTGCTCATTTAACAGGTATAAAATTACGAACTAAGTCCTGCCCACTTTTTCTCACGGTCAGATCCGGTACTCCTGTGGACTTGCTGGATAAATCGGACCAGATCCATGAACATAAGGGGCAGCCCTACCATCACTGCAGATGCCGTCGCGGGAGTTTGAGGGGCAATTTAATGCACTTTCGAAAAGTGCAAGGAAAAAAAGTGCACTTTCGACGTTTAAATTGGCGCCCACGAAATCTATCAACTACTGTAAGGGTAGAAAATTTAGGAGGTACTTAATTTCGATCTATTGGAAGGTATTTTATTTGGGATAACTGTCGATCTGTCAGGGAGTTACCATTGTAACGGTAATTTGATTGTGTGTCGGGATTGTCTCTTCAAGTCTGACGACGCTGAGCAGAGTAGTCTGCCAGCAGAAATTACACACAGACTGGTGGTGCAAGAAGTCAAAGCCGATGCACTGCACAGTGAAACGAAAGTGATGGAAAAGTACGGACAGAAGATGGAGCGGACTGAGCGACTGTTTCGGAATTGGAGACAAGAGGAATGTCGCCTTTGTCGTTGGGGTAACTACAAAAAAGACGTAAGCGATAAAGTTCTATACAGTTGGTATCGTATTGATACTGTGAAATATTCTTTTAACATCTATACCTTAAAACCCGACCGTCTGTGTGTGTCTGTGTGTGTGATTAAGCCCCGCCCACTTATTTTTACTGTCGGCTCGGTACCCCGGAGGATTTCCGGGTCCCAGTCGGCCCGGGACGGTACGCACAAGGGGTAGCCCGTTCTTACCATATCGTTGTCGCCACGACTGCGTACGAGGTAAGTCAAATATGTACGAAAGTACACCACTAAGCACATCATCACCATCGCCATCAACGGCGTCGCGGAAGCTGAAGCGGCGATTTAATTCTGTACATACGTACATTTACCACATTTTAACTGGCGCCCACGAAATTTCTCAACAAGATGATAGAGTCTAATTTAGTCATTTGCGTAGGGTGCACTAAGTGTTGTACAAACCCGGTGCACTATTTGCATCGCGAGACCAAACACGGGAATTTAAATCTGTACAAAGATGCAAATGTGCAATATCCGCTGTTTCAATAAGCGCATGAGGCTCGATTAGTCTCTGTTGCTATGGCAACAGAAGTTTGCAACCAAAACAAAATGCCCTGATACCAGGGGCGTAGCTAGGGGGGGGCACCAGAGGGCACGTGCCCCCCTCCAGAAAAAGTCCCCCCCCCGAAATCCCGAGATCTCTTGAAAAAAAGTACGTTTTTCTCAAGGTAACGCATGATCAATCGAAAAGATCAAACATGAACAGTTCACCTTTAATAAGACTGCAAAGGAATATCTTATAATTGATTAATTTAGTGAATGCGGTGCAATGACAATCAATTGACAAAGACAATTGACAGTGAGCATCACGCCGCAATGGGCTGATTGTTGTTTATTGCCTGCTTGGTTGCGACGTCCCGCGTGTGTCTGTTCTATTTGACAAACGGTCGTGTGATCGCGCTCCGATCTAATGAGAACCCCGTTTCACCCGAACCATGAAGTTACCGAAAAATTCGTCTTCTCGTATAAATCAGAATTAATTTTCCATCTCTAAATTCTTCTCTAAATTTTCGTCGCCTGCGGAGCCAGGGGCGCTGTAATAGCCTGATTTTACATCATTTAAGCACGCTTTTTTTTAAAACTTTGCCTCTGGCGGCTGAGGGGCTCTGCCGCCCCCAAACCCCCTTTAAGCTACTCAAACGCAGCAGTTGACAGAGTATTTTCTTTAATAGTGATTGTCGCGACAGACTGACTGTTAGCGCAGTGGCAGCTATATTACAGTAAATTCAGTTTTTCTATGACTTGCGGAGAAATGCACAAATTTCTTTTGAACAATGACGAAGCTTGCAAGGCTATCAAACATAACACAAAGTATTCCGTAAAATAACTGCATTGTGTATTGTATTGTGCAATTAAAAAATGCGACTAAAACATGCTCAGATTTCACGATTTATGTCATATTTCTTCAAAATTTTCGCCTCCGGCGGGGCCAAGGGCGCTTGAGCGCGCCCCTGGACCCCCAGCCGATTTGCTCGTGCGCTTCGCGCACTCGTGGGCGACGCTTCGCGTCGCAGTTCATTTGCACTACGGCGCGCAGCGCCGTCACGAACAAAAATTAATAATTTTTGAATTCCTGGATTTTTTGATACCGTAAATATCTCCTAATTCGGAACTTTATCTGACAACCATATTCGCGCCGCCTAAAAACAAAAATATTTTGCGCCCTCTATCGGAAGAAAAGTGCCCCCCCCCTTGTTTGCGATTCTAGCTACGCGCCTGGGTAGAATAATATTGACTGCCAGCCGCGAGCCGGGCCCAACAGTCACCTCACTCCAGTCGGGTTCATGAATGAGCTCCATCGGATCAGACCGATCGTTGCTCTACCTATAGTACACGATTACGGACACGTGGCAAAAACCAAACATGGAATAGGAGCGACAGCGCAGACAAGCAGAACGATACGTTACTTTGCGCGTATATAATATTAGAATATCGACCACTGCCTAACAGAAATTGTTTTGGGGACAGATGCTTTTCGAATATAAACTATATTGAGAATTTCAAGCCCTGAGAAAAAATTGCGAATTTTGCGAACCACCAATAAGTTGAATTTTTGGATACTCGCAAAAACGAGCGCAATCCCACTTGATGCCCGGCGTGAGTGTAGCGTACTTGATGTACTTGATGTACTTGATGGCCGGCGTAGAATTTCAAGTCTCAATACAGAAATTTTCTCGACCAATACTGTCTCGCAACGAATTATTCGGTGCGCGTCTGAGATACCGTATTCTTTTGCCGCATCCCGTGATTATCCATGATTTATGACATGGACTTACAGCTTGCACTCGAGTTTACCCGAAATCATGGTCAACTTGGGTTCTTGAAAATATTGTTTGCTTTGGTTTGATTTTAACCTTGAGAAACTGACCTAATTCATCCATACTTGTTGTTGTTGCAATTTAAAGGTACTTCCGAAACTGGCGTAGAATGTCAAAATCATGTGCAAATCATGAATTTAAATTCTCCCTTGCTACAGCTATGGTCAGTAGTATATTGCTTTGTTATATATTATACAGGGGTCATCGTATTATACAGGGTGGTGCAAAAACATGTGCACCCTTTGGAAACAAGCTTCTAGGGGGTTTCGGGAGCCGCGGTTTTTTGCATCGTGTTAAGGACCAAAAGTTACGGTGGGCCAAAATTTTGGATCGCTCGAAGTGCTTCACGAATTGGAATATGACACTGATCTTTTTGCTGATTTGCTGAAATCGATGGTGCCCAGACTGAAGGAAGCGCGTGAAAACAACGGCGGACACACTAGCTATTGATGATATTGTTCAGTCATGTTATCTGTGCACAATGTGAATCAGACTTTGGTTTTGTTTGTGTTAAAATTCGAGAAAAAAATCGTTTAAAAAAACCAGTCCCATTTTAAGCATCGATGCTTTGTTACTTGGGCAGCTCATGATAACTGAGGTACTGAAACCTAAGAATTAGGCCCTAGAAGCCTAAAGGGGGTCCCACGACCCAATTTTTTGGCCCATATCGTAACTTTTTGTCCTTAACACGGTGCAAAAAACCGCGACTCCCGAAACCCTTTGGAAGCTTGTTTCCAAAGTTCTGACTCTGCGATAAGAAATCATGCCAATAAATAATCACAGAGCTGGGAGCACTAGCACTTTGCAAAGTTGTTAGCAGTCCCAGTATTCATCACGATGCTACGCGAGTGGCTTGGCTTCCTTCTGCTTGTTGCAATTAAAGGACAAATCGTCGACAAAAACCACCGAATCCATTGCTATCCGGAAGGCGGTGCAAATCAGCAGAATTGTATGAGTCGTGGCTGCACCTCGGACAGCGACATCGATCCTTTTTTTCAATAATACCAGAATGCTATTTCCCGCCTGGAACGGGATATACGAGTATCAATGGCCCTGCCGGTACCTTTATTTTAACAAAGAAAGCGGATAGTGTGAAAAATCCTTTCGGCACGGATGTCAATAACATCATCATCAGGGCAACGATGCTGGGGAAGACTTTGAACCTCAGATTTGAAGTTCAAGGAGGACCGCCGCGGTTAGATCTGAATATTTTTTTACCAATTAAATTAGCTACAAATCAGTTTCAGCTATGAACCACCCCTCGGAATACCAAAAAACCCTTCTTCGTCAACTGACAGTCGGCAGTTCGATGTTGCTAACGCTGGCACAACCAATCTATTCTCATTTACTGTTTCAAGAGCAAGCACTGGAACAAAATTATGGGACACATCAATTGGTAATCTTTGATACTCGAGGAAAAATAGAGCGCTATTTTTGTTGTTGTTGCAATAATGCAATTTTAATAATCAAGGCGGTCTTTTGTTTGCGGACAAGTACATACAGATCGCCACACTTTTGCCGTCCAACAGCGTCTACGGCTTCGGTGAGCACGTTCATCAATCATTGAAGGTATTACTCACATCCAGTGTTGCAATAGTACTGAGTAAGTTAGTTTTATTACTTAGTAATAATTTAGTAATAGTACTAAGTTACTAACAAAGTAACAATTGAGATATTTTTCATTATTAGCCCATACAAAATAACATAGTAATAAGGTGTAACTCATTACTAAGTACTGAGTTATTTTCAAAACTAAGAGCTAACTAAGTTGCTATGTTTCTGAAGTTTCACGATTGCAACACTGCTCACATCACAAGTACGATAAACAACCTATTTCTTTTCAGCACGATTTCTCTCGTTATACGACGTGGGCAATGTTTGCTCGTGACGAAGCGCCCTATTCGGGATCATTGGAAACCGCGAATCTTTACGGCGTGCAACCATTTTACATTTGTGTCGAGAGCGACGGAAAAGCTCACGGTGTTTTCTTTCTGAACAGCGACTGTACGACAGTTCGCGACACGACAGTTCGCGACATGGAATTTTTCCGACAGTTCGCGACACGACAGTTCGCGACACGACTGTTCGCGACACGACAGTTCGCGACATAAAAATAATCGACAGTTCGCGACAGACAGTTCGCGACATGATTTTTTTCCGACAGTTCGCGACATGATACAATTTTCAGCACAGCAATGATCACGTCAAATTGTGACAATTTAATTGCGACAGGTCGCTCTCCATTCAGGTCACTCTCCATTGTTTGCAAATCTATGACATCAAAATATTTGTGACAGGTCATTGATCTTGTTGGTGTTGGTCATGCAGTTTAGTCCCACTGTCACAATTGATATTGCCCAGAATGGCAGCTCCGGCTACCATGTACGAGTGGGGAAAGAGTGTACGCAAAGGTTCCAAAAAATTAATCACTCGCGCTCCTTCACATGCCGATGGTTCACTTCAAGTTTACACATGGAGTAACTATCGTGGAGCCTGGAGAACTCAAGGTGTAGAAAAACGCTTGTACAGATGCACAGCCTGCCAGACGGCGAAGGAACATTCCAATGGAACACTCCCGGTTAGTATGTTTTTCATAATGTTACGTAAAGTATAGTAGTTATTGCAATGATGCACATCTTGGAACTCGTCTGCTTGTTTGGTTTTAGTACATAGTTTATTTTTAATAGGTTCCTTCCATTCGTATGGCCAATGTCGGAGTGCCTGGTGAACGACTTGAAACGAATCCAAATGCTGTTTTCAATGGTCACTTCTGCAAACCGCTGAAACGTTCGGCGGTAGTTGGCGATCAAATGTATCTGGAGCAGCGAGACATCGTGTCTACGACAGGCAAGAGAGCGCAAAAAGCTCACAATGACGCATTGCAAGCAGTGGAAACGACACGCTTTGCTCTGACGACAGAGGCTGAACGAAATGATGCTAAAGATCAAATGGCAAATGTGAACAGTCGCAAGCGAGGCTACCAACGCGCACGCAAGGAGAAATACCCTGTTGTCCTATCGATTTCGGACATACCAGAAGAACTGTCGACGCCCTGGAGTAGTCGATTTGCTCACGAAGGCGACGAGAGCTTTGGACAGAGTTACTTGCTTTACCAAGACGATACACCCGGTTTTCGCATGGCAATTTTTTCCTCACCAGGTAGACTATCACTTACTTTGGTGACGTCAAAATAATTCTAATTCTCTGAATGATAATTTAGACAATCTCGAAAAGTTGCACCAGTCTATGCATTGGGTCAGTGATGGCAACTATAAATACCGTCCAAAAGGAATGCAACAAATGTACAGTATACACGGTTTCGTCGAAGCAGCAAACGGTCAGAAAGAAGCCAAAACTCTGGTGGTTGCCATTATGGATAGTGGGACACAGGAGATGTTTGACCGGTTGTTCGGGTTAGTGACTTATTAGATTAATACAAACACAATTGCAAAATTATTTGTTTAGTGTTCTTCATGCTCAGTTGATCGATCGTTTTGGTGACATTGGCACAATTGGAGAAGGTGGTCGGGCACATTTCGATTTTGAACCCGCTGCGATTCGGGCATTTCAAACGCATTTCGGAGAAAATCTGATCAATATGTGCTTGTTTCATTTCACCAATTGTGTCAACAAGAAGCTGCAAGACCTGGGTCTGTCCCGCGCATACCGGCTATGCAAGCGTGTGAACAGGTTATCCATTACCATACTGTTCTCTACAACTTATGCAACATAAATAATTTCAGATTTGTCCGATCGCTCGTAGCACTGTGCATGTTGGATGTCGAATACGTGCAAAAAGCATTCAATCTCGTGTGCTCAGTGCCTGCTGATCTTGACGGAAACGAAAACTGCAACTGCCGCGAGCCCGCACATGAGAGCTTGCCACTCGGAACAGAAAACAAATTGAACCAGCTGCGCGAATATTTCCACCGGTACTTTCATTTTTATTATTATTATAGTAATATTGTACCTTTTTACTTAATCAGACCACCGGACCCCTCTACCCCTCCCCCCTCTACCCACCCCCCTGCCCACACTCAAAATAGTGTCCCAAATTTTATGACGTATTTTCACCAGGAATTGGATGCATAATCGCTTTGGTCTCGGCTTCTGGAACTACTTCAGAATGGGTGGTCCAAGGACAACAAATCACGCCGAATCTTGGCATAGCACATTGAAGGATAAATTTGATGGCATGAGAATTGACCTGGGAGTTTGGCTCACAAATTTCCAAACGATTCACCACGAAGAAGCAGTGCGCACTCGCCAGTTGGTCAACGGACAGGCTGAGCCTCGTCGGCGCCGTCCCGCCTACCTCGAAAATGATGAACGAATCGGAGCGGCCAAAATAGACATTTATACGGCGCTACGTGATTGGTCTCTGCGTCGGGTGGGCCGAAGTGCCGCCGCCCAAGTGCGACATGACAATCTCTTCATCGAAACTGTGCAGCCATTCTTGCGCAATATGGGATTACTTATTGGCTGCAAGAAGATGGGAAAAGCTCCCCGCCGTCGTTTGCAGCCGGAAGATATTCCCGATGAATAGATGTGAAGTATGTTCCTTATGTTTCTGCTTTTGTACTTTGTTTGTTCTGTGTTCCTTATGTTTCTGCTTTGAACTGTTTGTTCTCTCTGTGTCGGAAAAATAAAAATACAGCATATTGAGGTTTGCCAACTGTTGAAATAAATCATGCTCAGTTTAGCTGCTTAGTTTAGTTTAAAAATAAGCAATATTGGAAAACAATCATGTCGCGAACTGTCGGGAAAAAATCATGTCGCGAACTGTCGTGTCGCGAACTGTCGGAAAAATTCCATGTCGCGAACTGTCGTGTCGCGAACAGTCGTGTCGCGAACTGTCGTGTCGCGAACTGTCGGAAAAATTCCATGTCGCGAACTGTCGTGTCGCGAACTGTCCGATTCCCGCTAGTTTTGGTTGCAATTCTTTTGTTGCGGATCTTGCGGTATTTGCCTGCTGACTAATATATGCTGGAAATCTTTTACCATCACATGGACAATCTTTGTAGGACGTATGAAACTTCACGCACTCAGCCATAGCCCATCCTGAGCAGCCTGAAAATGGGCTAAGTCAAAATTAAATTTTTGACGGGCCAAATTCCGGTTGAGAGAGGGCACGGTCAAAGAAAGGTTGCCAGATTTCCAAAATGCCAAAGGACACTTCAAATCGAGCGCCAAAATCTGAATATAAGAAATGTGAGAATTTGAAAAAATGAGCAGAAAAGTGCCTGAATTCGAAATTTTAGCGCAGCAGGCAAATTTTTGACTGTTTATAAGGGCCGCAGGCAAAATTTTCATGAAAAGAGGACAGGTCTTCAAAAGGAGGACATTTCTTCCTATAGGAGAACGTCTGGCAACCGTAGATCAAAGGGCTTGAAGGAGGCGTATTTTTTCTACCAAAACCTCATTCTATCCAGTGCTTGTCCAAAAAAATTTTCGCCGCAAGTAAAACGTGAGCGGAGTTTCCAACTCAACTGGAGACCTGAAAAAAAGTTATTTCGCAACTCGTGGCTGAACTGAATATGGCTTGGATTGCTGGGTAGAATGAAATTTTTGCGTAACTCCGACTTTGCACCTCCCCCCTCTATGCAATCCAACGTATTTGCTCCAAATACACGCATGCATACTGTTTGATCTCATCATTTTGAAGAACGTTCAAAATGTATATCGACCATTTTTTTGCTTTAATAAGCTAATTTCAATTCACAAGGACGTCTCTGTTATTACAGCTTTAGGTAACTGTGGTTTTATGCCTTAGCGGAGCAACGAGATGTCACAAATGCTACTCGATCAACTTTTTTTTCTTTCGATCTGCATAATCATTGTCACTGATGGTAATTGTTTCATTATTAGTTTTAATGATGCCATGATCGTGTGAAAATTGGGGTGCCGGGCCCATTAGGAGTGCGTGGGTTTTATGCAGACATGGGGACGGGGGATGGAGGATATCCCCCAGGGGTCTAGATTCCTTGCCTGAAAAAGGGCGGGGGATGTAGCAAAAACAATTTTTTGGACAAGCACTAGATAGAATGGGATTTTGGAGGATATTCCCCCAGGGCCGAAAATTTTTGGTACTAAATCCCCCCTCTAGGGTCAAACCTTACCCACCTCTGGTTTTATGCAGCCACTAACTGATAATGCACTGTTGCAGCTCAGACTCCACAACAAACGATGCTGACGAACATCTGCAATATTGTCAAATCAACTAGCCCCACGGTTAAAACAAGTATTTACGAACCAGCCAACAGTTGTTTTGCTTACATCTCAGCTGGAACGTCGCGCATCAACTATACAACAGTCCAAGCTCAGTGTGCTGCTTGGAACACGGCCGTTTCTTCGCTGGGCGCCACTTGCATGATAGGCCAGTTGGTCGACCAGGCTACCGTAACCAGTCTTTCAGCAACAATCTTTAGCGTTAGTTTTTTTTCTACTCAGCGCTACAATTTCTGCCCGTGCTACAATTTTTCAACCTCTCCCTACTCATATTAGCATCAAGATATCAAGAAAAAAGGCAAAATTTAGAGATATTGGCAAAATTGTTCAATATGACAAGATATTGTTATCCTATCCCTGGTAAATAGAATCGACACAATGAAGCCAAAAACGCATGCTGAACTCATTTCGGGAAATGTCATCTTTTCAAGTGTTTCATTTCAACCTCTAACTTGTGTTGCTATTTCTGCATGTCACTTTTTCTTAAAATACCATATTTTGATCATTCAAACGTGCAGCTGCAAGCGCCGTAGCATCTGAGCTGGGGAAAGGGAAATTAAATGTTTGATTCAAATTTCATATTAAAAAACTTTACAGAAATTTTAACTTTAGAGGGGACTCGGAATTTTGGAAACTAACTCAGTAATTGTTTGTCTTCATAATGGGGATAGGACAGAGCACTAACTATAATCAGAGTCGGATTAACCCAGGCACTTTTGACACTTAAGTGCCAGGCCCCCGGCCCACCGGCTGGTAAAAGGCCCTCAGGAGGCCCCCCGGCCGTCGGATGAGGGGGCCCTCTTGGCCCAGAGCAGTCTAATACAACAGGAAAATTCCCAAAACTTACTAAAACTCAATTTTTCAGTCAAATTTTAACATAGAAGCAAGCAATGTATCAAAAATTCGGCGGGACCAAGGGCGCTTGAGCGCGTCACTGAACCGCCAGCCGATATAGCTCGTGCGCTTCGCGCACTCTCGGGCGACGCTTCCCATCGCGAAAGGGACCCTTCCAAAATAATTGCCAGGTCCCCCCCGAGCTCTTAATCCTGACTGTAATGCTCAAAATCATTGTACAGTGCAGGGACCGTATTCAATAAACTTGCAGTTTGGCGCGCGCGCCATGCAAAGTGTAATATATTGATTAGACTCGCTCGCGCGCCTGCCTTATGTTTTACATGGCGCGCGCGCCAAACTGCAAGTCTATTGAATACGGCCTCAGAACACGACGGCAGGCTAAAAGGCGCGCCTATGCGTGCCGACGCGCGGAGATTCATTCGACGGTCATTCGATAGGAGGTTGACCGGTTGACCGTCGACAGGATCTCCGCGCCTCGTTGCGCATTTTAGCCGCCCGTCGTGTTCTGCACTGTATGTTATGTGCTTCTGCAGACACATGATGGTTTTGTATTCCTCAACCTTCAGCAAGCAAGCACAACCAATGAACCGGCAGGCGACTGGTACTGGATAGAGCCCGACGGTACATGGGTGACACCTACTTCTCCAATTTTATGGCAAAGTTATCAACCAGATAACGTTGGAACCTCGCATACCACTGCTTCATATCAAGGCGCCTTTGTGTTTTATACTGGTGGTCTATTCATAGACGATGATCAAACTCTGCCAGTATCGGGCTCGTTTTGTCAATGCGGTGAGAAGGAAAAAATGTACTTTAACAACTACGCTGCCTTTTTTATGTCGAGGGATCGATTTTATACGGCGACACTAACCTTAAACAATTTTTTTACACCTTTTGTATTTCAATGGGACGCCCGCTTAAAAAATCTGAGTTCATTCTTACATACATTAACTGAACTGGTTTATTTGAATAACTAGTTGGATCGTCAACTTCGACAACAACAACAACGATAACAACGACCACTACACCTACAACAACATCGACTACTTCACTTTCAACAACAACGACTATTTCACCTTCAACAACAACCACTACTCTATCAACAACATCGACCACAACTCCAACAACGACCACTACTCCTTCAACAACAACAACAACGACCACCACAACTCCTTCAGCAACAACGACCACAATTCCAACAACGACCACTACTCCTTCGACAACAACAACGACCACAACTCCAACAACGACCACTACTCCTTCAACAACGACCACCAGTCCTTCAACAACAACAACAATTACTACTACTACTACTCCTTCAACAACAACGACCACAACTCCAACAACAACCACTACTTCTTCAACAACAACGATCACAACTCCAACAACGACCACTACTCCTTCAACAACAACAACAACAACCACAACTCCTTCAACGACAACGACCAGAACTCCAATGACAACCACTTCACCTTCAACAACAACAACCACTGCACCTAAAACAACAACGACCACTGCACCTATAACCACAACGACTAAAACTTCTTCAACAACAACGACCACTACACCTTCAACAGCAACTTCGACAACAAATCAACCTACAGCAACGAGTACATCATCTAAAACAACAACAAAGATACCCACCACGACGACCACACTAATGGCACAGCCAAGTGGGGTTGACCCATCTGCCTTATTACTTCAGCATTTTTTAGGCGCTTGTTCCATAATGGGAGTTGATCCAAGAGTTCATCTTTCTTCCATTCCACGCCAGTACAAAGTTTATCCAGGTGTCAGCAACTGCGCCGCTAAGTGCGCTGCGGAAACAAATTTTACATGCAAAGGATTCGTCTGGATGGGTGAGGCAGGCCGGGTCAAACAGCACTAAATGTTGGGGAAAGGCCTCTTGTACATTCTGAATCTGCAGGAGCAAACAGTGGCTGTGTTCTGCACGGAAAAATCGATAAACCAGTGGTTATGGAGAGCGGCTCAAAATGGTTTTTGGTTGACCTCGATTGCGCCGCAGCCTGTAAGCAATCCGGATCATAAAATTGAGAGATTTGGTGCTGGATTTTGACCCAGTTTTTCTAAAAGCAACCAAAAGTGAAACCCAACTACGTACGTTAATTAAGTTATTTATTGTCAACAAATCAAAAATATGTTACCAATAACAAATTCATCATTACCTAATTGAATTTTACGTTAAATAACTGAGAAAACTGTATATTTTTAATGCTTATAAAAGCCTTGTTCCCACCAGTTCTGTACTCGAGGTTCAAGGGTGAGGGAGGAGGGGTTAGGGGTATAAATTATAAGAAGTATAGGGGTATAAATTATTCTGCCACTATGTATGTAAACTCGTTGTTTTTTTTTGCTTATTAGAGAGCTACAAAATTTCGCCGAATTCGCGCCCTCCTTACACGTGGATGACCGCGGGGCTCTGGACCTTAAGAGGCGTTGCACGTAAGAATCGACCATCTGGGAATAAACCGAAAAAGTCGATGTCACAGAATTGGACGAAACTTTGTCAAAAGTAAGTTGACATGACTTTAAGAACTTTGCATAGACAATTTTGTCGGAAACGTTTCGGTTGCTTAGCAACGGACGCGCAAAAATGGCGCGAAAATGAAAATTTGACAAATTTGAGGGTCTCGAGCGCGATCGTATATTTTCTCAGCCGTTATGTATTGAAAGCTAAAAGTTGAGTTCCAAGACCATCTTTCCATCCTCTTTCGATTGGCAGTCTCAGATTTTCGAAAAAAGTTACCCCTGACTCGCTGCAGAGGTCCTAACGCGAAAATTACGTGTTTTTTGCCTAATATCTTTTTAGTTTTCATTATTTTTCACAAATACGGTGACGAAGACCACGCCAATTTTTGTTTCAGCTTATAGAGGTCAACAAGGGCTATCGATTAGTATTTTTTGTTTTTTTTTGTCCTTTGCTTTGGGTACGGTAGGACCGATCTAATGAAATACTCTAACAATTTTGTATGCTGTTTTTTTGACTTCGAAGCGGTTACGCCACCATTATTGAAGTTTTCTGATTTATTTTGACAAGTAAGTCTGTGAATATGGTTGGTGAGCAAAATCGGTGAAGTTTTGAGCGTTTAGTAGTGGAAATCGGTGAAATTTTGCGCGTTCGACAATGATCTCGAAATTGTGCTATTTAGCCCATAGTGAAATTTTAGTCAACTTTTCAAATTGCTTGAAAAAAGAAAAACGATATATTTTCTGACTCAGTTTTTTATGCTAATCACGAGTAAAATGTCAGAAATTAGAAAAAATGTTCACAAGTCATCATTTTGCAAACAATTCATATCTAATTAATTACAAACTATTCATTTGCAAAATGATGACTTGTGAACATTTTTTCTAATTTCTGATATTTTATTCGTGATTAGCATAAAAAACTGAGTCAGAAAATATATCGTTTTTCTATTTTCAAGCAATTTGAAAAGTTGACTAAAATTTTACTATGGGCTAAATAGCACAATTTCGAGATCATTGCCGAACGCGCAAAATTTCACCGATTTCCACTACCAAACGCTCAAAACTTCACCGATTTTGCTCACCAACCACGTTCACAGGGTTATCAGTCAAAATAAATCAGAAAACTTCAATAATGGTGGCGTAACCGCTTCGAAATTTAAAAAAACAGCGTATAAAATTGTTAGAGTATTTCATTAGATCGGTCCTACCGTACCCAAAGCAAAGGACAAAAAAAAACAAAAAATACAAGTCGATAGCCCTTGTCGATCTCTATAAACTGAAACAAAAATTGGCGTGGTCTTCGTCACCATATTTGTGAAAAATAATGAAAACTAAAAAGATATTAGGCAAAAAACAGGTAATTTTTGCGTTGAGACCTCTGCAGCGAGTCAGCGATAACTTTTTTCGAAAATCTGAGACTGCCAATCGAAAGAGGGTGGAAAGATGGTCTTGGAACTCAACTTTTAGCATTCAATACATAACGGCTGAGAAAATATACGACTGCACCTGAGACACTCAAATTTGTCAAATTTTCATTTTCGCGCCATTTTTGCGTGTCCGTTACTAGGCAACCGAAACGTTTCCGACAAAATCGTCTATGCAAAGTTCTTAAAGTCATGTCGACTTACTTTTGACAAAGTTTCGTCCAATTCTGTGATATCGACTTTTTCGGTTTATTCCCATACTCTTGATTCTTTTTTTTTAGATTTCGATGAAACTCACCACTTTAGTGGATTTTAAGTCTGAAAAACATGGAAATGAGGTCAAAAAATTTTTAGAAAATTTTCATAAATGTTTGAGTCAACATAACTTTGTTCGTTTTCGCTAAAAATCAATAAATCTATATACCAACCATTTCGAAATGACGAGACTATACTGAAAATGACCATATTATTTTATTTTGATGCGTTTTGAGAAAACTAGTTGAGAAAATAAAATTTTGTACCTGCCATTTTTTTGGTTTTTTGTATTTTTTGACCACAATTTTTTGACCTAGGAAGATAGCCCACGATCTGTTCTATCGATTTGTACACTAAAGTTACGTAAATTTTTGTTCTATAACTTCTTAAAATTGAGTTGAAAAGACTTGAAGGTATAAAATGGTATATGGCGATCAGACCAAGTTCGGTCCATAACAAAAATGTTCCTATTTAAAATACTTTTGTTAACTGATGAATTCTAGTGTAACAATCTATGAGGAACCCAAATAAGACAAATTAAATTATCTACACCACCAAAAAATTCAAGTTCGGCCAAAAAGTTCGAAGCAAGGGTTACCTCATATTGCCACTGCACATAAGTTGGTCCATAACAAAAAAGTTCCGAATTAAAACAAACAAAAAAACTGAACCGTTTGAGCCGAACTTAAACTTTTTGAATGTAGAATGATGTCGGCTACAACATATGTAAAAATAACAAGAATTCAAGCAACTGTTGCCGGAACACAAGTTTTTTTCAAAGTAAATTTTCACACTCATTCGAGGTTTTCTCGAAATAACGCGCGACAACCTATCGTCGACTAGCATAAAAGTTGTTTCCCTAACTGTCACGAGTTGGCTGATTTTTTTCTCCAGAAAACAGCAGTTTGGCCGCGCTACCAGCAGAAAACTGTCGACCGCCCGATCAGCGCGCATGCACATTTTTCGGTTTTTTTGGTTTTTCGCTGGCAGCTTTGCAGATTTCATCGTACAACAACAAACCAGAGCGGAAATTAAAGCCAACAATCTCCTCTATGGATTTGCGATGTAAACCTTTTAAATTTGAGTTTGTTTTTAATATGTAAAACTTCGATTTTCCAAGTTCATACCGTTTTCGGTGTTGCGGAAAATGGATTTCGGTGATCTTTTGCAAAAAGATAAAGGCAAATATAAAAAAACTGGCCAGATAACCTTATGTCAAATTGTATGGCAAACATTTTGAAAAAAAATTAGCCAAAACGGATGCATTTTTCTGAAGTTCGGTAAGATTTCCTGTGTTTCACCACGTTTTACTAACATTTGGTCAATTTACAAGTAACTCGGAAAAATACAACTTATATGTTTTCTGACTCAGTTTTTTATGCTGATCACTGGAAAAATATCAAAAGTTGATCAATATTTCCCAAATCATCTTAGTTATGAAATTTTTTGTTGTGGACCAATTATGTCAATGCGTGTCAGAAGGTGGCGTGCAACAAGATGGGTGGCTGACTACACAGTGAAGGCAATTGCTGTGACGAAAATCATGATGCGAGTGCTTGAGCCGTCCAGAACAAAAAATTTCATAACTAAGATCAGACATGGGCGTGGGGGTATGGGGGTATATACCCCCCAAGGACCTCCATACCTCCGGCCAAAACTGGTTGGGGGGTATGGTGAAAAATTTTTGAGATTTTGGCGACCTTATTTTTAAAAAAAGGTCGCCAGGGGAAGGGAGAGTTTTTCCAAAACGTGTTTCTCAGGAACAAATTTTTTTTGGGAATTTGGGGGTATATACCCCCCCCCCACCCAGCGGGAAAAACGTGCCCATGTCTGGTTCTTCCCCATTGCTATTTCCTTGATGATTATCCATTGCTATGTTAT
>JAQGCX010000400.1:0-17344 GCA_034700205.1 Plectus parietinus | reverse complement strand
CTTTTCGCGCGCAAAACATAGCAGATGAGTGCAGCTAATTAGTTTTCCCGTACCGTTTCGTGGCAACACTAGTATTGAGTATCATTACTTTGTATGATTTAAATCCATTTCTATTAAACGTCCAACAACGATATTTATTCACTATTGCACACCTAAAGTTCTGGGGTTACGGTGCTTTCTACAGTCTACAGACTCTTTACGGTTAAAGAAATGATGAGTAAACAGTTGATGTTGTGAAAGACATTTGCTGAACGCTGATTGGTTTTAAGGATTCGGACGGATGGACGCCGTTGCATTGCGCGGCGTCGTGCAACAATCTGCCGATGGTCAAGTTCTTGGTGGAGCGTGGCGCGTGCGTCTTCGCCACCACGGTCAGCGACCACGAGACGCCCGCCGACAAGTGTGAGGAGGACGAAGACGGCTACGACGGCTGCTCCCAGTTTCTCATCGGTGTGCAGGAAAACATGGGCCGTGCCGGTGATGGAAAGGTATATCCCAGTTCATTGTCTTCCCTGATAGAATTACATTTGTAATGTACCGGAGTTTCTCGTAAATACGCCCCCGGACGTATTTTCAAGTAGTAGACAAACCACTAGTTACTTCGTAAACACTACAAAGGGTAAAAATCAGTGATGTTCATGGGCCGGCCCAAGGCCCACCGCCCACCCAGGCCCACGGATAAAAGGGTGGGCCGTGGGCCGATTTTTGAGCATTTTGTGGGCCGTGGGCTGGTCCGCGGGCCGGCCCATGAACATCACTGGTAAAAATAAGTTAATTTGTGTCACGATACTGATGAAACAGACCTAATACGTCATTTCTGCCAACGAATTCCTTGAAATTTGAAAAAATTGGCGATTGAACTGAAAAATAATATCGAATTTGACGAAATTTGTCTGAATAATAGCTGAAAATGAACGGTTTTTCGGCGTCACGGAATAACTTTTCGCTCGAAAAATACGCCTGGGGCGTATTATCGAGAATACTTTCAATAATACGCCCCGGGAGGGGGAGCGTATTTACGAGAAACTCCGGTAGCCACATTTATGATTGAAATTGTGGTGACGGCAGTTTTATTATCGTTGCTGCTTTTTCGGTCTGTCTGAATTGGTTTGTTATGACTGATCTCTCGATTCGATGCGAATCATCGGTCGGTTGATATTTGAACTGAGACATAGCTGTTTTTCAATATGATGATGCCATTTGATTTACAGGTCTACTCGGCGTACTGTTACTCGGCGGTCAACGACGACGAGCTGAGCTTCGAGGACGGTGACGCGCTCAAGGTGCAGTCCCGCGACGGCGAAGAGAAGGCTTGGTGGTGGTGCGTGCACGAGGCGACGGGCAAAGAAGGACTGGTGCCGCGCAATTTCCTCGCGCTCTACCCTCGCCTCGCCATTCAGAAGAAGAACAATCTGGAGATCTTTGAAATGCCCCTGAGTGATCAGCTCGATCCGATGAGACAATCGATCGTCAGCAGTCCGAATCTCGACTCTTCCGCTCTCAATCTGCCGCCCACCGATGGAGGCAACTTTGTCACCGAAATTGCCTGCGACTAAGCTACATCGCAGTTGTGCATTATTGCTCATTTGTTCGTCGCCGACTACAGATCATTGTAAATCTTTATTTAGCGCCAATTGGTTTAGTCCTTCCGTGTTGCTGTGGTATGCTCCCCATTCACTTAAATTTCTAATTTTGTTGTTGCCTTCGTCCCTCTCTAGCTGAATGCCGATCTGTTTTTGTACAAATCGATTTTCCATCGAACTTTTGCTACGACTTTGTACATGCAGCGTTGTGTTTCCTTCACTTCATTTTTTACTGGTTGAATTTCGGACCAATCGTTCGTTGTCTGCTGAATTTGCATTTTGTGATGAAGCCAACTAATTGACCATTTCTTTCGTCTCTGTATAGAGCTGTGCTCGCCTTGTATTCCAAGTTGTGTGATTCTGTTTTGCATGCGGTTGCCCATTCTCTAGGAACACACTCCTACATTTCACTTGAACACGAATGATTCTTGCTGCTGGTTTAACTTTGTTTTCACTCGCAGTTATTTTTTCGCGTTTTCATTGTTGCTTACTTTGTAAGAATAGACAGAGATTGTGCTCAAAAATGAATTATCCTTGACGCCTTTCTTTTGTTTGCTCTTTGTCCTTCCTGACGAGTAAAAGATATTTAAAGTCGACGGTCGTCACTTGATTGATTCCACTTGTCAGACAGCAACTGCGATCTTTGCTTTGTAACACAGGCTCACTTTTCATTCACGTGCATTTTGCATGCATCGACACTTGACGGACAGTCGGGAAGCATTTGATAGATAATGGTAAAGGAAGCACGTCATTGATACATCCGTTGCTCAACTTCAAAGGACTAAATGAATGAAGATTCAACGAAACGCGACAGTCTGATGGAATGCATGCATTGGTTTGGAATAACTGCTTTCTCAAGCGAATACTCTCGGATCGGAACTGCCGAAACGAGCATCTCATTTCTGGATCAGTGACAGACGTCCTGGATGAACTTCAATTCGAGGGTGCGCATTACATAGCTGTAGCTGGGGTCCGAGGCCAGGAGGGGGGTTTGATCTCGGCCGGGGGATGTCGGGATTTTGCCCGCAAATTCAAAAATTCAAAATTTTTTGCGGCCTTCGGCCGCAATCACATGGGCGATCCTTACCTATTTTCCGGCGGCCAGGGCGGGGTATCCTCCCTTAAATCCCCCTGGCTACAGCTATGGTGCATTAGTGTACCAGTCCGCGAAAAAGATCAACAAACTAAAGAAGCGTCCGCAGATTAGTAGATGGCCTCGGTGGTGCATCTCTGTCTAGATCGCAGGAAAACCTGGGTCCGATTCCTAGCTGAGAGGTGGAATTTTTGCGCCACGTCCCTTCACTTGTCCGTGACAGAGTAGACCGTCTTCCGCTTATGAATTCGACTGAGGTCTCTGTCACTTGGCAGCGCATCCCTTCATTAGCAGGGTTGCCAGATTTTCAAAACGCAGTAGATGTTATGCAAATAAAAATATGCAAATTTTTCGTAGCTAATTTTAATTAAGATAATTTTTCACATGCAAATTTTTAAACGCAGATTTAAAACACTACAGGGGCGGATCATTGGGCATTGGATGCCCGATTACAAAATGGTTGGGGATCCCCTATGCGACGCAAAACGTCGCACGCGCACGAGCCAAATCGGCTGGGGGTCCAGGGGGGCGCTTAAGCGCCTCTTGGCCCACCGCAGGCGAAAATTTTGAGTTATTTGGTGCATTTTGAGCGATTTGCTGCACAAAAATTGACAAAGCAGTAGTTTTCAAGCGGTAGATCCCACCTCGAAGCAGTAGGTCTGGCAACCCTGATCATTAGGGACGCTGAGCGCTTGGACGATACCATCTGGTACAAACAGTATCGAACGGCCAGCAAGGTGACATTCTGCGATCCACTAATGGGTGACTCACTGTATTCCGTATGCTCCTTCAAGCACACATTTCCGATGATGCATTGATGCTTTTATCGCAAATTGCTGCCGAACCAAAACGCCAGAGGTTTTTAGCCGGAATCGATTTGGAACATCTGTTTCCGGAGCATTCTATTTTTGTTGATCGATGATGCATCATCAGGAAGCATTGAGCACAACCGGATGGGCGTATGAATGACGAGTGTTGATATCACGCGTGCTTATCTTGTTGTTGCTGCACCTACCACGAGTGAATGAAAACCGGTTCTTGTTATTCTGCTTGATGATTCCGTGAACCTTGGATGGATGACAACGGCCAGGCAGGCAAAGAACGTTGGGTCGATCTATTTCTGGCATTGCACATCGCCAGTTGCCAAAGTGCGCCGCAGTTAACGCTATCACGTGCATCGATCGTCGTAAAGGCTGAACAGAGAGAGGCCACACATCGACAACTCGTGCCTGGCAGTTGGCTCGCCGGCCAACGGAGTCAGCGTCCGTCAGTTAACCAAAGGCCGGTCGGCCGCCCGCGCGATACGAGCGACACAGACGCGCTAGATCCAGTTATGACGTCACGCCACGTCAGGCCAAGATGGCCGCGCGGCGACGCTATAAAAGCGGAGCGCGCGCGGTGGCCGTTCAGTTCCGTTCAGCCCGTCGTTGGCAGTTCTCTCTGCACGAATCCCGTTGTCGTTTCACCGACTTTCGCTTCGCTTTCGGTCTTGCAGCCCAAACAAGTGCTCTGTCAGAGCTTGTTCGGGCTTTCGTTCACATTGACAGCCTAAAACCTCCACCATTTCGTCGACAGTCGTCAAAGAGCGCCCAACGGTGCGCCTTATTTTTTCCACTCCCGCAAAGGTACGATTTCATTGGTCCGGTCTGCAGAAAACTTATTTAAATTTGTGATTTTAGGTCGAATCACTCGATCTGCGTCACGTCAAGAGGGCGTTCGGTGAACCGCTTCACTTGAACCTTTCATACAAGCCGAAGCCGCCTTGGGGCCGCTGGCAGAGCCGGTGACATCGTTTACACTCAATAAGTATGATTCATCGCCGTTTGTACCGCGTGGTGACGCCCAACGCGTCGTTTTACAGACGCGACTTAACTTTGACACTGATCAATGGCCTTCAAAACTCAAATGTACGGTGGTGCCCGCGTGTCCGTGTTCCCGAAGTCCGTCACGGCGCTGTCGGTGACGAAGGACATCGCCCAAGCCAAGACTGAGCTGGTCAGTCATCGCCATCAATTGCTACCGTACCAAGTCTACAATGTCGTTTCCGTATCAGGACGAGGACGATGCCTTCCTGCTTATGGACTTGGGCGTCGTGATCCAGCGCTACGAGCAGTGGACGAGCACTCTGCCGCGCGTCGAACCCTTCTTCGCCGTCAAGTGCAACAGCGACCCCATCCTCATGCGCGTCCTCGCCGACTGCGGCGCCGGCTTCGACTGCGCTAGCAAGAAGGAAATCGACCTGGTAGGTTTTTTCCCTCGGTATTTGCGAGCGGCGATGTGTTTGCGAAGCGGCGCGTTTATTTGATAGCTCGCCAACGCCGCCCTCACGGCTTAGAATACCAACACACACACACACACCAGTGTCGTGGTTACAGTAACTAGGGGAAATTGCGCCTCGATTTCGTAATCTCTCACCTTCCACTTGCTTACCCATGCGCAATATTCGCTGGGCTGTCACTAATGCGCCTATTACTGTAATTCTTTGTCAGGTGCTTGACAATGGTCTCACCACGCCCGACAGGATCATCTACGCGAACCCGTGCAAGACGCGCAACTTCATCAAGCACGCCTGTGCGCGCGGCGTCGACATGATGACCTTCGACAACGAGGAGGAGCTCGTCAAGATCCGCGGACTCCACCCCAACGCCAAGTAGCATTTTGCACTTCGGCTCGTTACATCATCGCTCTTACTCGTCCGGTTCAGAATGGTGCTCCGTATCGCCGTCGGCGACCCCACCGCCACCTGCCAGCTGAACGTCAAGTTCGGTTGCGACCCCGTCAAAGACGGCCCGACGTTGCTGGCCACCGCCGCCAAGCTCGGAGTCGAAGTCATCGGCATTTCGTGAGTGCCTTTGAGACGTCACCGCGGGGGAGTTGACGATAATTGTTCGGTTTAGGTTCCACGTGGGCAGCGGCTGCAACGACCCCACAGCTTTCGCGATTGCCATCGCCCACGCGCGCCGGCTATTCGACGAAGGTCGTCAATGCGGTCATACCATGACGCTGCTCGACCTGGGCGGCGGATACCCTGGTTACGACAACGAACGCATTTCCTTCAAGAAGGTACGTAATTGTTTTTATCCGGTAGGATTATGACGAACGAATGTGCTATTTTCGTCTTAGTCCGACTAGACACCCGCACTGGTCCATTGAAAATGACATTAGCGGGATCGCTTTATTATGCATTAGACAGGACGGGCTCGTGGGCGTTGTCGCATCTCTTCCATTCCACCCCCATTTTCCCTTGACTGTATGTATAGCGGCGTGCAACTCGTTTATTAGTTTTGGATTGTTTAGAATGTCCGGTTCTTTCAATGTATACGTGTGCTTTTCGATTTGCAATTGTTGATATTTGGTCTGTTGCAGATCGCCGCAGTGATTACTGGTGCCATCGACCAGTTCTTCCCCGAAACTGACAGCAGTGTGCGCATCATCGCCGAACCCGGTCGATACTTCGCCACCGCCCCCTTCTCCCTCACCACCAACATCATCGCCAAGACCAAGGTCCCCGCGTCGCGCATCACCGGCAACGGTCAGTTCCTCTTCTGCGCCCTATATACTCACAATTTCTTTGACGGTGTAGAGAGTTCTGTAGAAAGTACCGTAACCCCAGAATTTTGGTTCTGGAATAGCGACCAAATATCGTTGTGGGAATTTTACTAGAAATGGATTTAAATCATACGAAGTAATGATACTCAATTCAATATTCAAGGGTTTTCGATCGCTTTCCAGTAAACTGTTCGAAAAAATTTGACCATAAGATTGATCTTATCAATCTTTTTTGCAGAGGCCGACAGCGAAGGGGAAGGGTACATGTACTACATGAACGACGGTGTGTACGGCTCGTTCAACTGCATCTTCTACGATCACACTAATCCGACTGGCGTCCCACTCTTCGTAAGTTATCTTGCGACTCATTTCGTGTTCATTTCCATAACTGTTCATTCTTTTGCAGCACCAGGCCGCCGATGACGACGATTCGTGCAAAACTTCCGCATTGCTCTGGGGTCCGACCTGCGATGGACTCGACCTGGTGCAGCCCAATTTCCGCGTCCGCCGTCTCGTCGAAGGCGACTGGCTCTACTTCAAGAACATGGGCGCGTACACTTGCGCCGCCGGCTCCGAATTCAACGGATTCGCGCGTCCCGAACTGCACTACTTTGCCGATCAACAAACTTGGTACGATTACTGTACTCGTCTACGGGAGTTGACCGGAATATTGTTCAAACAAAGATTGATGTTCATGGGACAAAGCAATTTTTGCTGCTTAAATATGACTGAGTATCATTTTGTTATGGTAGAGAGGGGGGAAATAATCATTTCTGTTAATGGTCACACAACGAAATTGGTTGCAAACATTCCCGGCGTACGGTGCGACTTCAAAATGGGGTTAACTCGTAGAAATGAGTGCATATTTCTGTTATATTTGTTTATTTATCGGTGATCTGTTCAGGCTGAACCTGGTCTCCAAGCGTCTGCAGAACATGCGGTCGTTCGACGAGGATGAAAAGCATTCGATCGGCAGCTACGAGTCTGGCGGTTGCTCCAGCGGCTTCGCCAGCGACTCTGACTCCAACTAGACTTCCAACACTTCCAACACCTTGTTGATTCATTATCTGATGTATCATTTTGTGTTGATCGATGGCTGTGTCAATTGTCAATCGATGTACCAATGTTCCCTGCTGATCGCCGCCGTTTTAACATTCACAATCAACCTTATTGATGCCAACTGTTTTTCAGCGATTGCTCGCACATTTCTTATTTTTCCATATGATCACTTGTATATTCGACGCATCGTCATTCATTCTGTGTACGTCTTAGTCCATTGGCATGTTTGACCGAATTTATTTGCACCAAACCATGATATACCGACCGAGTTTTCTATTCGGAAACTTGATTGTGGACGCGGTGGATGGACGCTTGTCGAATAATAAATCACATCCCATGTTGACAAAAGTGCAAACATAATTTTCTTGGAATGTGACTCATCGGTCGAGTCTGAAGGCCTGAACAGGGTAATTGGAGCAATTCGCAATTGTGAAGCAAAATCAAGTTGTAGTTATTCATGGGTTTTCTTCAAAAATTGCGCCAATTCGCAATTACTCTATTCAGGCCTTTCAACTCAAACACAAGACTTGGCTCATGCGTCGACTGCTCAATAATTACACATTGCAATCAGCGTCAGTGTCTTGGCCGCTGTTCCCTCGCACTTCGCAGAAATCGTCTTTCATTTGAGACCGGCGCTTCCTCGTCAGTTTGGTGAGAGTTGGCAGAAGTGTGAAATTGCTGCGCTTCTTAATCGGCTTGACATTTGTGGGCGCCTGTATGGCCGTGAATGGCATGGGGAAAAGTGCGGATGCAAGCATATTATTGGTGCGACTGTGATGCTGTCTGAGCATGGACGAAAGGAAGTGCATTCCGTGGTCGTCGCCGCCATCCTCTACTTCAGGCTCGCACTCTTTCATCTGGCGCTCGTTGCCCAAATTCAATCCGAACAGCAACGACGGCCGCCTTTTCAACGGATGGCTGACAACGTAGGTGGACGGCGGCGGAGGCGTCGAATGGGACATGACGATCCGTGCGCTCTCTGCCGATATCGACGATGTGGCGGACGCTTTTCGCAGCGGCGCCCCCTCTGCTGGCTCCGCCGACGACGGGTCCCTTTTTGCATTTCCGAACGAGCCGAACTTGCGAAAATAGCCGACGAACGTGCGTCTGCTTTTCTCGTTCTGCGCGCGATACAGACACGACGAGCAGCAACACCCGATCGAGCACATCCCCAGAAACAAGAAGAACGCTGAACACTCCTCATTCATTTGTTAGACATCAGCCCGCAATCGTCTGTTTACTTACCGATGCAGAATCCATTCAGCAAGAAGAAACCTGTAACAGCGTTACTGTTCGCTTAAAAGAGAGGGCATTAATAAGCAACTCGCTTACTCATGACCATTGCAACACTGGCTGATGACGTTGGAAGAACACCGTTCGACGCATCATGATTGACTTCTACAGTATTCTGCACATCTGCCACAGTCGGAATTCGATTTTCTCTCGATATCGGTGTGGTTGCAGTTGCAACAGTAGTCCTACTCCTGGTTGTCCCCGTTGTGGCGGCCTTGTTGACGACACAGTTGCGTTCGTCCTCACTTAGCCCGCAATTGTTGACTCCATCGCAGAAAAGCTGCGCTGGAATGCAAATGTCGACTTGCGCGCACGGCTTCCACTTCTTCATGAGCTTTCGATCACGATTGCAGCCATATGTAACAGTCGTAATGGTGACCGTAAATGCATCGAGTGCAAACTCATGTTGGCGCTCATGGTATGAAATGACCAGTTGGCGCAAAGCGACTGGCAGAAAGGATATACGCAAAGGACGGGCGAAGTATTGAGTGGAATGATGCGCACAACCGAACGACAGCGATTGCTTATGACTCCGCAGTCGAAATAGCGTATTCCAGGAGGTGCAGTGTTCACGGTGTGTCGGTAGATTATTCTCGACATTGACCAGAAAACCGGCCACATCTTCGCCCACCGCGTCAATCGTCACTCTGCAACTGGCGCCGGCAGTCAACGAATCCGCAGACGACCGATTGAGTGCTTGGAAGGGATTGCTAGTGTCAGCGAGCAGCATGATCGCATCCTTGATGTTGACGACGTTGCGAGGAAATCTGCACAGAGAATTGAGCGACATAATTCCCTGCTCGGTCAACATCTGACCGGAACCGGTCACATAAAACACAAGCTGAGCGAGTAGCAGCAATGGCGGCATCATTTTTCGGAGCATTCTGTCCGACAAGGAACATCTGGCACGATCGTGTCTTCAAGGGTCGCTCGACCGAAAATCGAATCATCGACGTTTGCAACTCGATTAAGCCTAACTGGTGCCTCGTTTCGGCCGATTTCGCAGCAAGTGATTTCTCCATATTGCTGCATCATTTCCTGTTTTGCTCTGAATCGCAGGAAAATCGTCACTTAGTTGTTCTGTTGTATGCCCACACATGATTTTGCGTCATTAGTGTTTGTCCCCGAAAATACCTGTGACGATCTTTAGCGGCGGCATACACGGCCACTGTTTACTGCAGTGGCAAAACTATCCTTTTAGAAAATCCTTGACATATGGCGACTACGTCACAGATTCGTTGTGATTTGTTGCTATTTACGTTGGTCCCTCACGAGTTTTCCTTGCGCCATTTGTCACTTTGATGCTACGATTTTTAATCTAAAAACGCGTTACGTATCCGGGGCCTTGATCGTTTCTCGTGGCGTCGCCACCGCAATCAAGTTTCCTGTTTACGAATGGAGGAAACACAGATCGTACAACACTGTTTTTCGCTCTTCAGCAAAGGAAAACGTGAATTCTGGTTGATGGACTGTCTCCGACTCCGTCATGCATATTTGTAGAGATATATGAGACGCTTCCTTTTCAATTTTAATCCTATTTACGGACCAACAACTTTCGTTCGAGGCCGTCCAACAACATGTCATTTAGTCTGTCATATTGTTTGCGCTATAGTGATTCGTTTGCAGCCAAATATAGTCACTGAAATGCGGTATTTTTCTTCCGTTTGCATCATTGCTGACATTATACATTCTCTGGCACGATGCTCAATTTTCATATTAGCACGTCACAAACAAATATAGAATTTGTTTACGGACGCGTTTGCGTCATAGGTTTGATTAATAGCAAGGAAGCTTAACAAATAACATGTGAAATTACCACTTAGCGGAACTGCGGTCACGTTCGCGGTCGATCAGATCAAAGAATAATAGAAAAACATTCTTAACTGTTAATTGCGGTTTATGGAGAGTCAAAAACGGGGCGTTTCGATGCGCACCACCGAAAGAGCGTGTCGGATAGATCCGATAGTGAAACTCGAAGAACTGGTTTGGCAGAAATACCCACTATAATTTGGTGCTAGAATGTCACAGGAAACTGGCATAGGCATCCCATAAAAGACAGATCGACCGAATGTCAAACGGTCTAAAAGTGTGTGCAGTATTATAGCGTGGGCAATGTTCTTCCCTGAGCATATGTACTTTGTTCTGATGGTGGATGTGATTTTTGCTTTGTAAGACCATGTGTGATGCAGACGCGCCGTTCCATATGCGGTGCGGTCGCTTGATCGATGTTTGGTGGTTCGGCGGATAGGGACGCCGTTGTGGGGGCGGCGGGATAGTGGGAGACGACGCGAGTAAGGCGAAGAAGGGGCAGTCGACCACGCCGTCACAGTTTCACACTGAAACGCATCTGTGACGGCAAATTCGTGGACTGTGCGTCTGCTGATTCGTGTTCTGAGGTGTTGAATGGTGACGACGCCCAGCCCCACCCAGCCGCCGATCGCATGAACAGTGCCACTCGGACGAGTGGAGAGTGCCCACTCTGGTCCGTTCAACAATCGATCACATTGCTCACATTCCTTCGCTGAATCACTCTACTCCAGCCGCCCTGGCTGATCTCTAGTCACTGCCGGATTTCTCAATCGGTACTCCTGTCTCACTCGCTGATCTTCATCGGCATTGGCAGACGAATGAACCGTCTCGATGCACACTGCTACGTCAAAACCGCATACTACCGTAATCCTGTCACCCACGCATGTCACATAGCAGTCAGTAAGAGAGTCATCTGAATAATGTTTATTGCCGGCATTGTCAGCATAATCCATCAACGGACGAGATAAGCTCAATGAGCACATTGTTAATCGCTTTCCGCGGCAGACAAAACAGTAAAATAACAATCAAAGTGGAATCAGATCGTTCCAGAAGAGATCGGTCGGGCATTTAGATCGCTAGGGAATGTAAGAGATTCTCCGCCAAAAGTCAGTTGGATCCGACGAAATATCGCATGAAGAGTAGTTGTCAGTCGAATCATCTTCGCAAACTGAATTCCCGCGAGCTTTTATTGAGCTGACGCCAGAATCGTGTCGAGTGGAGAACGCCAGTAGATTGACCGCCGAATGGCAGCCACCGACAGCAGCGTTCGAGCGTCGATCGACAAAATCCTCCGATGGCGGTCGAATTGTGAAGCAAATGAGCCGTCGCCAATGTCAGCGAGAGGAATGGACGAGCTGAAAAAAAAAGATCAGTCTGGTGGACAGTGAAAGACAATTGTGAAGCGCCTACCATTTCTCGTTAGCTGAAGACCAGTGCCGGAAATCGAATTCTGCCGCATTAGTCCGTTCATTCTCGGCGGCGCGCGATGAGCACTGCCGATTAGTCGACTGCAAGAGGCACCTTGGGGCAGATGCTCCAGTGGGATTTCAAAGATCATGGCGAGAGCAAGAGAGGGTGAGAGCGAAGGAGCGATATGGAGGATGAACACAGCCACACCGGGCGGGGACAGGCGCACTTTCAGACTGGGCGCAGACAGCGGGCCGGTTCGCCTTTTGTACTCGCCTCTTGGACGGAAGGCGGCGCAAACGCCAAGTGTGTGCGTCACAGCACACAGGCAATAAGGATCATCTTTTCCAGAATAACCCGTGCATACCCCCTTCCGGCTTTTCAATGAACCGACGATTGCGGCGGACCTACGTCGTGCTCCATAGGGCTTCTACAGGTCATTTGCCGACGCTGAGCCAAGTTGCCACAACAAATTATTTGCGGTAGAGATCGTTACCCATATAGACGTCATTTGCGTCATGAGTCAACGTGTGGCCTAGTCATTTATTATAAGCCGTCTACCATAAATCCATCTTGTCGGAACACGAAAATAATAAATAGCACGCCACGTCACAACAAGCATTGTACTGAATAGACCCTCCTGAAATAAGCTGGCAGTTTACAGTTGCGCATCAAGCGATAACAAAGTACACGGCTAAAACGGTGAAGACTTTGTGCAACAATCATAACCCAATATTTCCCAGCCCGATGGAATTCGTATGACAGGACAGTACAGCGAAGACGAAGATGAAACACTTTGACAGAGAACATTGAGGGCCCTAATAAAGTGACTCTGCGAAGAATTGAATCGCGCATACTCGATGAGGAAGAGAAGAGAGAAGAAGCTAGACGAGAATTCTAGTCAGCACAGCGAACAGCAACATAGATGCCAACGATGACCAGCAAACTTTGGCATGAACGGGCGACACGGCGGAGACGGGTTTGTACCCATTCGAATTCGATTCCTGACTGTTCCCATTGCCGTCGAGGATCGGTTGATCGCGGCGCACTTCCTCTAATTCGATTATGTCTTCCGTCACCTCGTCGTCAGTGATGGAGAAGTAGGGCTTCTGCGCCGCACCGTTGCACATTTCGCCATCGCACACGCATATCAAGTAGTCGATCATGGGTTCCCCGGAGTAGATGGGCTTCGATCGCCGCAGAAAGCAGCCCTTCTTTTGCAAACGAGCATCTATCTTCAGCGGATGCCGCAGAATCTGGTCCATACAGCCGCGCACCGTAAAGTTTACATCTGAAAAAAAGCGGATGTAATTACTGGCCATGAAAGCATTGGAGCACAGCTCCGATCTCATGGACGCTTGCCAAAAACGACGGGGTGCTTTTGAGAACGCCTCCGTCAAAATGAACGAATCGATCGCATTGTGCGTTCAGAATGGACGTGCGCTCATTTCGCCGCAAGCGGTTGGATTTGTACCATTACGATAATCTCATTTCGTAATTAGATCGGCGCCCGCGACTACAATTGATGTTGTACGCACGGGAGTACTGCGTCCATACAATTTTATGAGACGCACCTATTTATCCGTGCAAATAAATCGGAAATTAAATTGCGGATGATCTACCTGGTACATTGGGGGACAATGTGATGCAGTAGGGCGCAACGCAGACTTGTGCCAGGAGGCCTTCGTTTTTATCATTGGACTGGAGATGACATGTATGAGTGGCGGCATCGACCGGCCAGTAGAAGGTGTCGCGTTGCGCGCTCAACTGGCGTCGCAGTATCGGCGTCAGCTCCTTGTCTTTGCTCGCGCAGTAGTTGCAAACCATCGCTGTAATAGCAACGGAACGCGGTCGCAGTCACAGTCATACCTGAGCAAGGTTGCACCCCCCTATCACCTATAGACTTTTCAAGCCTTACAGCACTCTAATATGCTAATTTTGCGCGCGAAAAATTCAAATTTTGTATTCAAGTTTGAATTCGCGCGCAAAAAAGCCCGTGACCTATGTCAAATACATAATGGCGGACCTTGCGCAAGTATAGCGACAGTGGTGCGAAACGATGCGAAAACGACACAATTGTTTACCGCCGACTTGGGGAGCGAAGGCGCCGAATAGCAGCAGAAGGAGCAGCGTGAGTAGAAGCGGCGTAGCGCCGCCGTCTTCTCTGGCGGTCATCCTGGACACATGTCGGATCGGCGAAAAAAGTCGTCGGATGAGCGACGCAAACGAAGACCACAGCGCGGAAGAAGCGAGCGACTTGCGCCGGTCGATTAAGCTCTGCAGTGAGTTAGCATTGCGCAAGCACAGCCAGGGGAAGTCTAGCGCATCATCAAAGTGATCGACGATTGAAAGTGGCGAGCCTTGCGCCGCCCAGCAACTGTCGCTTGCCCTCCTCTGGGACTGTTGCGGCGCTGTGCGGCAAAATGTGCGGAAGCCGCCACATCACAACCGCCCGTAAAACGCCTCTGGCCGCGCCCGCAACCCGCGCGCAACTACACAACTGCCGTGTGCGCCAACACCTACATCAATGGCCGTCCTCGTCTTGCGGCGGTCAATGTATCGGTCAGCGCGTCGATGGCCACTAGGCGACGGGAGGCAACGCACTCAACGACCGCCAACGAGTCAATCGAGCGTTGATTGTCGTTCGACTTTTTCTGACCTGGACGCTCAGCGGACACACGCGCTGCCAGTAATGGAGGCCATTGTGAGGCTACTGATCAAACTAGGGTTTTTTCGCGGAAAATCGGGAAATGGACTGTGGGCCGATCGGGGAGCACGATATGGTGGCGCGTGCACGGCTGGAAAATAGCGAGCCGACGGCGGTCGCGTGCCGCGCCAGCGTTAATAGCGCTTGTGTGTGGTCGAGACGAAATTGCATTCACTGGACCGGCGCGCCCTGCTGCACGGCTAATCTCGTAATCTGGTCCACCGACTGGCGGCGCGGTCTGTGCCCTACTACACGCGATTTCTCCGCCAAAAACGCCCAATAGCGCACGTCGGCAGCATGCGGCGACGACGCCTCGGCGCACGGAAAACGAAGCGACGGCCGCATGGAAAACGAGCGCGAATAACGTTGCCGCCCGCCGCTGCCGCCTCCAAGTTCTCATTTGCTGGTGCGGCCGTGCTCTGTGCTCATACGAAAATCGATTGACCATTCTTCTTCGGTCGGCTCTTTGCTCGCGACACGCTCCTTCTTTTTACTTCTCGGGACCCCGGCGCTCATCGGCCAAATTGCCGGGTTTCTTTCCGTCGCCCAGACCGACCATTAGCTCGCCGAACCGCGGTTCCAGAGCGCCACTCGGCTGCGAGAAAACTCCTCCAAAAGCGCCCGATGTTGGTATGTAGGAACTAGAACTGTGAAGCGGATATGAATTCTGGTTTCCTCAATCTTATCAAGATCGATGACAATACCGGAGCAACCACCCGGTTCAGGTTGCAACGCAGGCATTCAGGCGCCACCGAGCGCGGGTGCAACTGCATCACAAACGGATGTTCACTTTTTCCGACAGCTGCACATAGTGCGTTAGAAGGCGGTGAAGGAAGTCGAATCACAGTTAATCTGCTGCCCAAATCAGACAGTCTAACTCGCAGCCAAGTGGAAGAGTAGACTTCAGTAATTTGCACGTGGGTCGGTTCAAATAAATACAAAGTGTCTTCTGTCTGGAGAGCAGTGCATGTCTTTGCATCACGTCGTTTCAATTGACAATTGGCGTTGATATCCTTTGTTTCGCTGCAAAAAGACGTCTACCACCGTTCATTGCAGGAATGATCAATCAATGATCAATCGGCATAAACTCGATGCAGTTCTCTTTTTTCTTTGACAATCGCGCCGGGGCGGAACTGTTGTGCCGTTTTCTTTGACAAGTCGTCTACGCGGAGCCGCGTGTAGAGGTCCGATAAACATGCGTCAATTGAGATGATGCGAACTATGACGGCAAAAACGTCATAATGCACGGCTCCGAAGTTAAAAACAAACGAGATGCGACTAGCTCCACTTCGTAGAGCGATGGGTTTAGGCTTAGGCTTAGGTTAAGGCAAGGAAGTGGCTTGCTGGACAGCTGACGTACACTGCGCATTTCACAGAATATCACCTGGCACTGAAAAGAACACATGTTTCCTTTAATTGCCTCTACGCTGTTTAGTTTGGCACAGGAAGACCGCTCGTTGATGCAATCCAGAACTTAGGCTTAGGCTTAGGCTTAGGACAGACAGTGACCGTTGGTGCAGATTACCGAAGTGACATTGATACCAAACAGGGTGCCATTGGTGCATCAATACGCGTAGTCGCAACTCGAATGTCAGAAAACGACGAATGGTCATGCGAATTCACAAAAGAATGTGTCAATTGAGTATCAACGATCGTTCGCTGTCGACAGAAGTGTCTAGTCGGGCGCTTTTCTGCGACAATTCATCCATGGCCGACGGTGGAGGCAGTGCGCATTTCGCTTTTTCGTTCCATTCCTGAAGGCATTGTCTGCATTTACTTCACTGATTGCACACAAGGTCACCATCTTCTTCTCCGCAGAGCTCAGTTGGCGAAACTTCTGCGTCGCTTTCTTCAGAAATTCGCCCCCGCTGCCAAGTTGCGCCTCAAGCTCGGATTGGTGTGCGTCAATCCACAGTTGGAAACCGGTCGGTCGATTTGTGGTCGGGTCGCTCAAACATACTTATTCGGTATAAAACAATAGGCATCCCACTCACCTTGCAGTTGAATTGTTTTCCGACGATTTCAGCGCGCCCGCTTGCTTCCCAAATGACAAACGAGACTGCTTCTTCTGAAATTTGTTTTCATAGCAATCTATCAAGCATAAAATAAACCAATTTATCTTGGAGCCAATTTCGAAAAGCAAATCAATTTTCGCTGTCCAGAATAATTACCTGGTCGCTATCATGAGCCCACTTTATTCAATAAATTGTTCGACGGACGTGAAGGTCATAAAAGCAGCTTTCAATTGGTAAAATATTGCATCGTTACTTTTCGGAATTCGGCAATAACTCACTTGGCCGTCATGATCTTTGCGACGCTTGACATCGATTGGCTCGTGCAGTCCACGAGCAGCGCTGGTGCTGGCATCGTCGAGGCTGTCGAAAATACTGCCGGCCCCACTATGGTCGAGCTGTGACGGACGCTGAAATTACAGCAATAGAATGGCTCGCTCAGGACATAAGGTGCCGTATACTTCGAATAACACGTGCTATATAACACGTCTTATGCGCCAGAAATCCCCCCAGCGGTTCCGCGCTGAGACCTCGTTCTCGGCCAAATCTTAACCGTTCCAGCTGAATCTCAACTTTTTCAATAGAGATTGATGTCAGCTACAACATATTAAAAATAGCAAGAATTCATACAACCGTTGGCGGGAATTCAAAAGTTTACTTCACGAATACGAGCGAAAAAACTTGTGTTCTTGAAGTAAACTTTTGAATTCCCGCCAAGACGTGCATAAGACGTGTTATTCGAAGTATACGGGCACCTTAAGAAAATCCGCGGCGCCTTTGAGTCCACGCGCCCACACATACGCGCCCACGCATTGCGACTCTCTCGCTTAAT
>JAQGCX010000399.1:0-17348 GCA_034700205.1 Plectus parietinus | reverse complement strand
TTATCTTTCTTATGTTATCCTTTATCCCCCGCTAATTATCTTTTTCTTAAAACACGTTAATTAGCCACAAATTAGCATGCAAAGTTCGAGAGGAGGGGGGCGTATTTACGAGTAGTATTGAAAAGATCCGGTAGTATTGAAAAGTAAAAATGGGTCAAAATGTCCTAAAATATCCAATTAATGATCGTTTTCGAGCTAAAGTCGTGGTTGCTTACATTGCTCTGTGAACAAATCACATCCTAAAGCAACTCCCATGAAATTCTTCCATGTTAACAAAGGAAAATACGGACCACGGATATAAGGACACCACGTATATAAGGACCTTTTTCGTCGATACGAAGAAGGTCCTTATATCCGTGTTCGACTGTATGAGGATATATCGTATTTAAGAAATAGTAACCCAGGGTTACTATTATTTCAACCCTCCTGAACTCCGGGTTACTATAAATTCAACCTGTTCAAGGACATATTTTGGCGTCAAAATTTCAAAGAAATGGTTAATTTTTCGAACAATTATGACAAAATTTTATTAATTGACCTGTTTTTGCATGCAAAAAATGAGCGGTATAGAATACTTTCTGCACATACAATACCCATTTCACATCAATTTTTGGGTAACTGTGTCTTTGTCCAGTACTGAAAATAGCGACCCATGGGTTACTATTTCTGCGTGGATTATTATTGCTGCGTAGGACACTATTTCTTAAAATACGGTAGATATAGCATTAATTGCGCTGTCTTTAAAAAAGCATGGCTGACATGCATGGCCATAAAGCCAGTGTTGTTTTGCATCGTTTCACCGTCGGTCGGAACGACTAATCGTTCACGATTAGAATAAATTGTGTATAGTTTATCAGCGGCCATCAAAAGTCCATACAGAAAGAACGACATTTAGCGAGAAAAATGGATAGACACACTGCACTGTCACCTTTAGCCGTGTATCAAACGACAAACCATAAAATATCGCCGCATTAGTGCAACGTGCATACAATATGAACATAAAAACCAAAAAAGCGCTACAAATGAAAAGGCGACGAAAAACAACATATCCTAGTCAATTAGCTACAATATACCAGTGCGGTCTAGATTAGAAGTCAAAGAAAGCGACAGTCACAAGATTATGAATAAATTCAGCAATGGATAGGCGACACAAGGACTGAACAAGCAAACCACAAAATATGTCAAGGCGTCTGATCACGTTGTTGCCGCGACGTCGGAAAGAAGAGAACCGATCGACCGTCGGGCACACAAACATCGGCGGAACAGCAGACCGATTGCACGCAACGCAGTCTTCAACGACTGTGGCAGTCACAAGGGAATACAGTCCTAATAACAAGTACAACTTCTCCAACCAATCGTCTGCGACACCAAACGCACGGACAAAGACAAAAAACACCAAGTCTAGTTCAACCTAAAACATAACAACAAAGTTTTCATCATTTCTCATCTTCCTTTCATTTTGAAACTGTCCACGAAGTGTACAAGCTCTCGAAATGTAGAAACCATTTTCGCTAATACAAGCCACCAATGAAATATCTTCACGAAGAACTAACCAGCAAAAAGATTTGTCTAATTATGCAATGACAGGAGGAATTAACAAGACTGAATAGGCAGCTATGTAGACAAATAAAGATCACAAACGTTCGTTCGCAAGACGAACAATAACTCAGAGCAAACAGTCAATTGGTTGTCGACCTGTAGGAATTCACTTAAAGAAAAGAACTGCGGGAAGAGGGACACAATAAGGGTCGAGGAGCGAATTTTGCACAGACCGACTCTACGCGCGCCTGCAAGCGACAGTGCAGATATAGGAACCAGCCACTACCATACAGTGCGCTCGCTGAAAACCCGACCAAAACAAACAAATCGACTCCAAGTAATTCATCAAACTCTTCAAGGAATGGAATCAACCCAAACGACGTCTGCGGCCAACAACACTACACAGACAGAAAGTTCCGACAGACGGGTCCGACCAAGAAAACAGGGTGATGACTTTTCGTTGAAAATCGAGGCTACTTGGAGCGGACGTACACGAACAATTCCAGGGCGGGAGCACAGTGCAGCGACTATCCAGTCACACGGCTGTCCACCGCGCTTGTGTTCCTGAAAATTCAGGATGAACGCATCGTGTCACAAACAATGTTCATTATGACATCAGGTACAGTGGAACCCGGATAAGTGCACAAAATGCGTATCAATTGTTTGAGCACACGCCAACATGAAAACTCACTACGCAGAACTGCGTAGCCTCTTTGTGCGGTGGCGTGTGCTCTAACAATTGATACGCATTTTGTGCATTTAGCCGGGTTCGACTGCACTTATGACATGTCTTATATACCATAAGTACCAGACATGTCATAAGTACCTAAGGTGATTTGGGACCCTTCCCCAACCCGAACCGAAGTGGGCGGAGTTTTGTTAACCTCCCTCTCCCGCCGAAGGCAAAAAAAGCTATTTTTGAGCGGGAATTCAAATTTTAGTATTAAAATTTGAATTCCAGCCCAAAATTTGGGTTACGGTATGTCAACCTCCTGACTTCGATATTTTCCATGTTAATCCCCCCAACTTTTTTGATCCGAAGACACCTGTGTTCGTACTTGATGTCATAATGAACACTGGTGACAAAACAAGACAATCGCCCCAACGCTCTCCCAAAACGATGAGAAAGCGACGCGCCAGTATGGTCAGTTTAGAGGTTAATGCGCAGATCGCGGACAAAATTTCACCGATCACCGGTGCTGTCTAGAAAGCATGCGTGCTAGGAGCGTTTTCACCTTCACCAAAAACAATACATAGGTTGAGAACGAACGAAATCAAAGAGGAACAGCGGCACAGGGACACAGACTGAAACCGAACCTATTTCTTCTTTTTGCCAAATGAAAAGAAGCTCCTCTTCTTCTTCTTTTTGCCTTCCTTGGAACCGTCCAGCTGAAAATCGACACGTCACTCTGCGCTGTGCTGTGCAAACTGAGGGGGCTACGGTACCTCGTCGTCTGACGCCGCTTTTCCTTCCGCTTTCCTACCGTCCGACTCGCCTGAAATTCAGGGTATTTGTCTCGTGATTAGGTGAACGAATCCGGCAAGTTTTGTCCCGAAAATGATCTGTGTTGAAGGGGATTCGAGGTAAAAAATAAAGTTGGGCTTTTTATATGCATTTGATAATTCTATCTTTAAATCGTCGAAAAACGATGTAAAAGTGAATGATGATGCGCAGGTTATTGTTCATGAAATTTGAAATGGTTATTTATTCTTGCGAATCTTGCGCGTGATTATCAAGAATATAAACAAAATCCATTTCACGTTTCATGAAAACGATAACCTGCACATCATTATGGCTGTCACTCTGACGTCGTTTTTCGACGATTTAGAGAAGAATTAGAAAAAAACGAATGCAATTTTCGAAATCTATGACATCAAATGCAAATAAAAAGCCCAACATGTATTTTAAAACGTTTGGAAATTGAGAAAAAACGAAGCTGCACTGCAATTCAACGGCGCCACAAAACGTCTCTCGCTAGCAAAAAACGGCTGAAGTTTGCTGAACAACGGGTGGTGCCACGGAGCGTGCAAACGGCAGGCAACAAGCTAACTGAACCTCAGTTCACGCCAAAATCGGATAAGGGGAAGATAATCCAAGCGACAACGACAACTAACAAGGGATAAACGACAAAACTCACGATCGGATTTACGTGTGGGAAAGCGCTCCGATTTGCTGCGTGAGAAGAATCCGCTTGAACTGGAAGCGACCGGCTGTTGCTGACCTGGACCTGTAGGGAAGCCGAAAATGCAGCGATTAACAAAAAGCCACGAGTGCAAAACGACACAAGACACATTGCTCCACGCTTCATGCCAGCAGCGGAGACATTCTCATCTATAGCAAGCAATTGCATCGCAAAAAAGCAAATAAATCAACCATTACTTCAATGCGATCATGTGTTATTAGTGGGATAAGAAATTTGAGGATGGAAGATTATTAACCACGCGAAGGAGATTGTCTGAGAAAAAGTGCGACGATGGAAGACGAGATGAACGGAAACAGAACCCATGAAAACGAAAAATGCGCTCTTAGCCGAAAGCGGAACTTACGAGCAGCGCTGGGTTTTTCGACCATTCGCGTGGTCGTCCTATTCTGCTCGTCGAATGTTGTCTCTCTAGTGAGAATCTGCACGTCTGAAATACAACAACGGCAATATGGACACATGCGACATATCACAAAGGACACACCAGTGCATCACTCCACAATTAGTGTTCTTTTTTTGCTAAGTCAATAAAGTAAGTCGCTAATTAGTCGATGACCTAGATTTGGCAAGACTTGATAGGCATGTCACGATATTTCTGTCCATATTCTTCGATATTTCTAATTAGCTGCTATTGTCGCCCAATGCTTTGTGCCGACGGAAGTGACGAATTGCTTTGATGAGGTCGGAATATCGAAGGAACGATATATCGTGCTTCGATATTTTTAATTAGCTGTTATTATTGCCCTGTTTTGTGAAGCGGAAGTGACAGATTTCCGTTGATGAGAATATCGAAAAAATATCGTCACATGACTAAGACTTGGTCGACGTCGGTAATTAGCCGATGACCTATTGTTCTCTCAATATATGGGCTAATTAACGCCTTACTTTGCTGACTTAACAAAAGACACACTGCTCGACAACGGTCGAAACAATCACGAACACCAATGACCACCGATTGAAAACTACTACGTGACGTGCAAACTAAACTACTGGACGGCACGCCAGCCGAAACGAATGCGTTGAGGGCAGAAAAGGAAGAGATAGAAGAGGAGACGGACGCCAGGACGAACCTTTGGCGCCACCGGTAGTCACCGTGGCGACGTCGGCGGAAGTGTCATCAGGCACTTCTTCTATGCTCGCGCTAGCGTTCTGCAGGCCTTTGCGACCGTGCTGTTTTGACCGGTGCTCGCGGGCCGCTTGCATCAACGACACCGTTTCTGAAACCCGCCGCCTTCAGCCAGACTGTTCGTTGGTCACATCTATTAGCGTGCGTGAACGAGCGGCTAGTTCTAATCGACAACATCGCGCACACGTCCAAGTTCTCCGCTTCGCACCAAAGAATCGCGTCCATTTCCGAACACAGTTGCAAGCTCGGGTACGGCGACGATTCAAACAAGAATGGATGCGTTCGATTAGCGTTGGGTTGGACGCAAACTAATCAGTCATTCAGTCGTCACTCATAGTCGAACGGTGGAAATCAACGAAGCGAACAATAACAAGAACGAGTAAAAGCGCATCGACCGACCTGCTGAAGGACTTTCTGTTTCGTACGGCGGCGGACTGGCGGTCGCGCGCGTATCGTCCAACGTAGACTGATGGGCCGACGAGCCAGGACGCGGCGTTTTCGTCTCTATCTCCTTCATATACTTCTGGATGTCCTCGTCCGTCTCGCTCGCAAACGGATTCGGTGCGTATAACTGACGGTAAACCTGCAAAGAGATTTCGTTTCCACTGTCATTGGGTGATATCCCCTGCCTCCCACCAACCTGAGCATTGTGTTGAAACTCGCGATCAATGATTCCTTTGCTCGCTGTGCCGATCATCACAACACGGTCTTGAGGCAGCAGACCGCTCATTTCAGCGTCCTGAAATTGCTCGCATAAAACGGTGTACAAATAAAAGATGCATACGAGCGCCGCAATAAAATGATCTCATTTGATCAACTGAAACAACCAGTGATGTTCACGGGCCGGTCCGCAAAAGATTTTAAATCGACCTGCAAGAATTTCTCGGCCCGGGCCCGGCCCGCGGCCCCGCACAACAAATTTATTTTGCACTTCTACCCATATATTTTTTCATTGTCTATTTCCAAACACTTGGAGCCAGTAAAAGAAACACATTTTTCTGAAGCAACTGCTGTGAACAGTATAATAAACAATGTGACTTTTTCATCACTACTTGAGTTTATTTTTTTTCTGAAACAGTGTACATGCTAACTTAGACTTAGGCTTAGTTAGCAGTGCAAATGCTAGTTTAGGCTTAGTTAGCAATGTACATGCTAGTTTAGGCTTAGGCTTAGTTAGTAGTGTACATGCTAGTCCCCCATTCCGCGGGCCGGCCCGTGAACATGACTGGAAACAACGAAAATACTTGCCCTCATTTGAGCCATTTCTTCGTACGTGACACCGTCGAGTATTTGCGACTGAGGGCCGGCGGACGTGGCACCGAGCCGTCGGTTCTCCTTGATCGCCTTCTGTTTGTCTTTGAACTCTTTGGGGTTGACACCAAACGGACTGAACTGATGCGGTGAGTTGATCTTCACAGGAGTCCCGTGCGATGGCGAAGTCGCGTCCTGCACCCACTGAAAACTCTTTTATTATCCACATGAAGTTCAGTGCGTAAAGCCAAGCGAAATTTAAAGTGAGTATTTGCTAAATTTAGGATGGAGGCACTGCGGTTCATTTCAAGGTCTTGGTAATTTGCAATGATTCGCAACTTAGTCGTGATCATCAATTGCGACTCAGCTTTGAATGCGTATTTAGCGAATCTAATCAATTAAATAATTCAAAATTAACAATTCAAAGAAAATAACGTCTAAAAAACACGGCGAGCTTGATTTTATATTTAAAAAACAGTTTCTTGTGCCTCTAATACAGTTCCATTCGCGCACGATACTGTACTCAAAGTTGAAATCCATTCCAAAACTTCCCAGTCCTTGAAATGAACCGTTGTGCCACCATACTAAATTTTTCGAATAAAACCGTAAAAATGGCGCCTACAGTACGGACAATTACGAGCTACGCCTCCATATTGCTGATCTAATAGAACGTTAGCAGTATGCATACAATCATACCACAAAGGATAGAAGGTACCGAGACACATGAAGCGACCAGTCGACACGACAAACACGAATGCCCCGAAGTATTCTTTCAAACATCGAACAAACGGACAAGAAAACAACGGCAAATATAAACAATCGTATTCGCTCGTGTCGCATCGGTACTTACCCCACAGTCGGCCGACCTCGATTTGACCACCCACTAAACCAGTCAAAACAATGCTATGCACTCCGCCTCGAATCAGTCCAACAAACGTAGCAACGTCGTCCACCACAAGGAAAGTAGTGGGAGACAACAACGGAAACCAACCTTTGTGATCACTTTGGGATGGTCGGTGCCAGTTTCGAGCACCTCGACTTTTTGGTAAGCGTTCGGTGAGTTGAGCCATCTAGAGCGATCCTGCTCTCTTCGCAGCATTGCCACTCGGTGCGCCGCGACCGCCTCCGGATCGCTCTCGTCCACCTGAACAACGGCGTCGGTCACAGCTAGGGTTACCAGACGTACCAGTTGCTTGTAAATACCGTATTTATTCTGATATAAGCCCCGGGACTTCTATTTTTCGATTGCTCTCTAGGGGGACCTATATTAGAGACGGGGTTTCTATTTTTTTGATCCCTCGCTAGGGGGGCTGCTATTAGAGACGGGACTTGTATTAGAATAAATACGGTACGCCCCCCCGGGACGTATTTTTCGAGCGAAAAATTATTCCGTGAGGCACAAAAACCGTTCATTTTCAGCTATTATTAAAACAAATTTCGTCAACTTCGATATTATTTTTCAGTTCAATCGGCAATTTTTTTCAAAATTGGCAGAAATGATGTATTAGGCCTGTTTTATCAGTATCGCGACACTAACATATAACTAGGGGTTTGTCTAATTCTCGAAAATACGCCCCGGGGCGTATTTTCCGCGCTCATGTGAAGGTCAAAAATTGGCACTTTCAATGTATTTACGAGAAAATCTGGTATTCTTTTGAGGAGTCTTTTGGAGGGGGCCGTACTCTTCTGTCGCGTACTCTTAAAGTACTCTCATTTGTACTACTCTATCATCTAAAAACCGAAAAAGATTTGCCTGTGGCGCTAAAAACCGCGCAATTTTTGCCTGCGGGGTCAAAAAACGACAAGATTTTTCGCTGCGGCGCGAATTTTGCCCCAAATGTGTTTCCGCGCCAAAAATTTTGGCTTGTTCCCTGGTGTACTCTTTATGCGGTTTGGAAATCTGGCAACCCTAGCCACATGAGACAGTCGACGACCTTACCGCTCCGACCGACGAAGCGCTGGGAGGCACGGCGACATCGCTCTGCGCAGCGACGGGCGCCATAGTTTTGCTGCGAAGAAACGGCTGTCTGTACATGTGTCCGGTGCGAAACCCCTGAAGGCGAACGATGTGGCATTGCACGACGAGCACTGATCAGATCATACGGCATTGTCCAACACGCGCATCCACGCTTCCCATTCCAGTTCGCCCACTCGCCAGTTGATCGCCTTGCCGGGATCGGCCTTGTTCGGAGACCTGAGGACGCCGCCGCCTAAATAACCATGGCATGGTCACTGGTCAATGATCGTGCCAAGGCCACCGACCTCCCTGTTGAGCGGTCCTGTACGCGCGTTCGCGCGCCTTCTCATCTGGAATGACCAAGTTCTCGATTCCAGCACGAGCCGCTCTGATCTGCAACGGATGAAGGCGCGTTATTGAGGACATTGCGCGACGCTGATCAAGAGCAAGCAATCACGTGACGATAAGCCAGGCGGAAATCGATTGCTCCTCCATTGGACCCCCGAAACGGGACGAAGTCGGTCGGATGACGAGTGCACAGACATGCAATAAGCTTCATCGTGCAATGTGCGGGCGGTGCCAGGACGATTGACCAAAAATCCGTTAGATAACCTGTTGAGACCCCTTGTTTGCCTTATTCTTAGGCTTAGTTAGCAGTGTACATGCTAAATTGGGCTTAGTTAACAGTGTACATGCTAGCTTAGGCTTAGTAAGCAGTGTACATGCTAACTTAGGCTTAGTTAACAGTGTACATGCTAGCTTAGGCTTAGTTAGCAGTATACATGCTAGCCTAAGCCACATAACAAGCTTAAAAACCATGCCCCCTAACAGGTTCTTGGTCAATCGTCATAATACGGTGCGGGCCAGATCACTTCCGCATGCACTGGCTCGCGGCCAATTGACAGACAAACGGAATACTACGATTAAGGCACCTGGTGGTCGCAGGCAGCAATCAAATTTTTCGCGACGAAAAATGCCTCTTCCACCGACTCTCCGCACGCCACAAAGCCGTTGTTACGCATGATCAGCACCTGAACAGTCAGAGAAACCCGTGAAACTACTGCATCTGTGTGAATTGGTTGTGAAGAGAAACCAAAGTGTCAGTGTGTGAATGCGAACAAAGGACCGAAAACACATGAACAACCGTAGGTTGAAAAATCAACCAAACTGTGCACCAGTGATTGGAGAACGTAGGGTGTGGAAGCAAAACAAACGCGCCCTTGGCATGCGGTGCACGACGAGCCGCGGTCGTTGCGACGCGCGTTGGTTATATAACAGATGGAACACAAACAAACGAATGCAGCGCCCACACACATACATAGGTGTTCTCCTCCTAACCCCTTGGAACCGGCCAGACCGAACACTATCGATTTGCGTTCGACCGAAGACAAACATTCGAACGGGGCACAAAGTCAGTCAGTTCAAGCTTGCCTGCGTCTCGCACGCCAATACTACGTTCCAGGCCAGATGCAGCGCCTCTTCCACTGTCGCGCCGCAGGCTACGAAGCCGTGATTCCGCAACAACATCACCTGCAATAACACCCCGTCCTCACTACACACAACCACACGAGGCAACTGAGGCAAAATTATCCTTTCGCTACAGTTCACTTCGCTACTTAACCAACGATTCAATAATAAAATTATAAAAAATAAGTTGAATAAACCGAGGTGGAAGAAAGGGAATAGTGAATGAAAGAATAGATGGACAGACCTTATTCGTCGGACCAAGATCATGCGCAATAGAATCGCGCTCGTCAACATCATCAACGATGCCCTGGAAGTCGTGGTAACTGACCGGACCGATGATGATGGCCTCCTGGCAGATGGGCAACAAACCGCACTTCATCGAAGATACCTGAACAGGCCGCGCGCGTTATTTCTCCGTCCACCAATCACAAGCGTGCTAACCGCGCCCACGACCGCCGTGTGCATGTGAATGATGCATCGAACTTCCGGTCGCGACTGGTGAATGGCAGAGTGGAGCACGTAGCCCGCCTGGTTAATTCCCATCTTCGTCGTGCCCGGGTCGATGATTTCGCCGTTCAAGTTCACTTTCACTAGCGCACTGGCCGTGATCTCGTGATACAACAGACCAAACGGGTTGATCAAGATCTCGTCCGATTCGGGTGATACGCGCAGCTGAAAGCAAAGACAGCTGCGTACAATCGTCCTTGAACCATACATTGAAGCAAAAGATCAGATTTTGAACGAAAGAAACGGTTTTGTTGCTGAATCCGCAAAATACCCAAGTAGGCAGGCTATTTGCTGCAACACGGCTTCTGTTTGTTTGTGCATTACTTGGTCACTAATTACACTGCTTACAATAAAAACCACGGCGTCCAGACCGACCCCTCCACGTAAACCATTTCATATTTTCGTAATCGTTACGTGACAAACGGGCGCAAAATAAGAGTTGCGCGTGGCGCCTAGCCAAAATTTTGTGTCCTCCCGGCAAAAAGCGTAATTTCTCGTTAACCGCTATAAGACAGAGTGAACCAGTATGCTTTCGACTGGGTCGGATTTAGCTGCCGCCGAAAGTACACGAGTGTGCAGCGAATGAGGAAGAGCGTACAGTGATGTGATTGTAGATGCCTTGTGACCATTGAAAGAGATCGACCAATCTGTAGAGTGCGGACAGTTTGTTGCGCAAAATGCGCTCCTGTTTCGAATACTTCTCAGCACCGCGTAGATCTGCTATGGGAACAACGGCCGACGAACCTAAAAAGAGCACTATTTGCCATCGACGCCCAATTATTGACGCATCGTCCGCATACTGATTCCATGGAGACTGGCGGCGGCGAGTTGTCCCTGCGGCAATGTCAACTCGGACAATCGCTGTAGCGTCTTCAAATGTTCGGGGTCGTTCTTGTTGTTCTCCGTCTCTTGTTTGATCAGTTCCTCCAATTCTCGACAGAAATTCTTCGACTCCAGAATCTGTTGCACTCTTTTCCGCCGTTCCATCTCCGTCAAGTCTTCCTGAAAAATGATCCATCGATTACTTGGAACGGAAAAGGAAACGATACCAGGAATGAGAAGGAATTAATTAATCAAATTGAAAATTGAACGATTTGTTGATCAAAAACGACAAAAACAGCAGTGAAAAGCAAGCAGTTGACCGGATCAGAGCGCTTTCAATCGTACTTTGATACTACGCCAACGTAATATACACTTAACTGAACACGAATAGCTTCGTTTATTTGCGCAACATTTTGCTCAAAGTATCGCTCGACAGAGAAATTCATTTGCTTAGAAAGTTTTACTGTATAGTCACCATTTTATACTGGGTAAAGAGAAACGGGAAGGTACTTGATACAGTTTTCTGCTTAGGCTTAAGCTTAGCTAGCAGAGTACATGCTAGTCTAAGCCACCATCACCCTCTAAGCCACCTCGACCCCCTAAGCCACTTAACAAGCTTAGGAACCATGCCCTCTAACAGGTTCTTGGTCAATGGTTATCACATCCTGTAACACACCTTGATGGCGGCAGGGCGTTGCAGATCCTTGATGTATTCGGGATCGTCCGGGTCGAAGTTGGCGAAACTGCGGTCGCGGCCATTGGCGACACCGTTCTCCTTGCCCGGCATGGCGCACGGTCTCAGGCCACGAGCGAGGGTCTGAAAAAAACTTAGGCTTAGGCTTAGGCTTAGGCATAGACTAAACAGGCCAAATAGTTGAGCAACAGTGCGCAATGACTTCGATCAATGGGAACCACGCGCACTCTAACCAAAACTGGTGGAAAGCCTATCGAAATAGTCTGCTTTTTAGTCGCGCCGCAGCGTGGGGCGCAGTCGCTTGAGCCGACGAGAGCGACAGAGACAGTTACGGAATCGATACAGGGACCCTACGCATGGCGGAACGAACGCAAATAGCGCCGTTTGTTCGCTGCATAACCGGAGACCCAATAGGCGGCGCTGTCCTTCTTTTTTTGCCGCTCAGACAGATGGGACAGCCGACTGCCCAGAGACCAGCTCAGTCTCGTCTACACGCGATACACGCAGCCGTGTCCTGGCCGTGCGGCTAATTCGCTCTACCGCCCGTTTGTTTATGGCGGCGCCTTGAGCATCCAAGCGCGAGCTGGCCGTTCCGTCGCTAATCCGATTGCAGCAATCGAGCAATGGTCGCCGTGGACGGACAGTCGGCAGTGGTGGAGGCTTGATCGGCGTTACATAACGTCGTCGCCCATAACGGAAGCGGCGCGATGGCTCGTTTAGCAGCGGCGCATGCGGACGCGTAGACCGCGCTAGTTGGCGCAGATCTCAGCGAACCGGTGGCAAGTGGAGCGCCAGGAGCGCCAGGCGCGGTTTTTGCTGGACGCTGACCGCAGTTGTAGCCAAACAACAGGCGGACGCGAGGGAAGAATGCGGCACGTCCGTCGGGGCCGATGGCTGACGGGTCTGCGGCCGACGTGGACGCCGCCTGTGGACGCCGCCGGTGCAGCGCCAGTTTACAGCGTCTGCTGCGATCCCTCGCCCTGCGTATACGAGTCGGTGAGCGAAAAAAACCCTCCGAACCTCTCTCGGACGCACGGACCGGCTGCAGTGAGCGCTCACGTTCGCCGACCCCCACGCCAACCAACGTCGTCGCCGTCCGGACCGACGAATTAGCGTAAATACCCGTGTTTTATGCGAGAGCGATGGGGCGGCGGCTGGTCGGTCGCATTGCCGCAATCCCCAACTTCCAGTTACGCACGGCCAGTCTGCGCGGGGACACGCCGCCTTCCTCATATGCAACTTACAACTTGTCACATTGCATGCAAAAACTTTCGCGCAAAACCGCGCGGACGGTATTGAAGGGCATGTCGGGGCGTGCGGCGCGACCACAAATGGAACGGTCGACCTCATCGCCACACAAGGAGGCACAAAGCTGAGTCACAAGAGGCGGCCGCGCAGACGAAAAAAGCGATAAAGAGCGTCGGGCGATCGAATTAGAGCGTCTGGTGTCCGGACGGCGTTGCTGCCAGTGCTCACGCAAGGCAGACGAACCGGGGATGGACCAGAAGAATGATACCCGCCCAGTTTCGTTCACTGCCACCAGTCGATGGCCCCGAAATCGATAACACTGCAACGCCGCCCACGACCCCACATGGCGACATCAAGGAGGGCGCTGCACCTGATTTCTCCCGTCACATTACTTCTTCAACAGAGACGACCACATGCTGAGAACGAATGCGCATTTGGACCGCAGCCCACCAACAGAGCCACTCATTAGACCGATACAACTAACCATCTTGCACTTTTCCCCCTACGTGTCAACGCTACGCAGAATTGAGCAACTCACCGCTACGCCACGAAATCCGTCGCTGGCAGTGTTGTATTACGCAAAAAACAGGCCGATGATCTCCAATAACAGGTTCCTTCAAGTCGAACAGATTCGACGTCGCGACACAAGAGTTCTGGGGCGGCAGTCAACGCCGCGCTGATAAAGAAGGGTGAAATTAACGCCCGATGATGATCGGTGAAAGATGAGATCTGCAAATATTGTCTGCAATTAGGTCTCTGACAGCTGCGACGCTCTTCATTGCAAGGGAATCCTAGCTAACGAAGAATCGCCTTTCAAGGTCTTCCAACTCTCTCTCTCTTCAGTTGGAAGAAACGCGCAAAAACTTCACTCTTTTTTGCAAAGATTGAAGAAAATAACTGAATCCAAGTTGAGCGCAGTTTAGGCTATTTGAGGAAAGCAAACAACAAGAACTGCCTCATTTCGATCGATTGCAGAAGAAAGAAGCTGCAAATTCAGTGATTCCATCATTCCACTGGAGTGGCTTGACTTGCTTCTTCCCACGATCGCGGTCAATGTACCGTGCACTGCAAACATCTCCTGAGCTTTCCGAATTGGCTGCGTTGCTGTACCCCTACGGCTCACTTCGCAGCCTACACAGTGTGCAAACGATACAGAAAAGCAAAGAGTGGCCATGTCAAAGCTGAATAATGCAATAGATTCATGCGCCAATCGGGTCGAGACCAAACTTCTCCAACTTGGTCGCTTAATACTGCTATTAGCTGTCTGTATCAAATCAGTTGTTCCGTTGAAGAGTTTCAGGTTAGAGAAAAGTAGTGCGAGAATCGAACCAAACAGACTAATCCATGTTAATCCAGTCGAAGACTTTGTTCGACAATCGAACTATCATCGTAGCAAATCCATCCCCATCAGAGAACTTGGGGCAACAGAAAGGAATAAACATACGTCTTTACTCCAACAACGCGCGAAGCAAAGAATTACAGGACACTTGCAAGCAGGGCAACAAATAACAACCTCAGAAAGTGGTCGATTGCAAATAGACTAGAAGAACGAGTAGTTGTCAGCGACTTTGCACTGAACGATATACGGTGATCTGGTATTCATGGATTAGTAGATAGGCGACTCTTGCGGAGCGATTTTCAGCCGTGGGGCGTCGACATGCTTGGGTTTGTGCGCTTGGGACGAGCTCAGTGAAATACCGTTGGCTTCCTCAGTCTCATTCTGTTGATATTGTCCATGACCGTTGGACGGGAACTGGAAATAGTTGTTGGCGCTTTGCCGCTGGGACATTCGAGCGTCGATGACGAAGTCGGATGGCGGCTCGGACACGACCGAATCACGTAAACGGGCGTCACTGGAACGCTGATTGGTCGATGGTCTCCGACGGATGACGGGCTGTTGTTCCCTGGGTTGCGGATTTTCTGCAATCGGCGGTAGTCGAGGAATAGGCGGCGACGAATCACGAGACGCCTTTTTGGCAGCAATCGTATGTTCCAGCTGTCTCTTGAACGCAAGTGCGTTGTTGATGATGGGCTTTGCCGGCACAGAAGGTTTGGCTGTAAATGAACGAATAATCAAACGAGACATTGTGCAATGGAATGGATGGGCACGAATTCTATAATCGTAATTTCTACGAGAATTAATCAAATTTTGAAGACGCACCGTACACCGAGAATGTTTGCGACCAATTTCGTTGTATGACCATTACCAGAAATCATTATTTCCTGCACTCTATCATAATAATAAATGATACTCAGTAATATTTTAGCAGGGGAAATTGCTTTGTTCCATGAACATCATTCGTTCTGTTTGAACAACATTCATTTCCGATTAACTCTCTCAGAAGTTACGAGTATACCTGGAGGGTACATTTCTGCTTGCTGATTCGATTCGAATCGAACGGTCGGTGGCATGGCCCTCGGACTGCGGGGGTCCATGGGCGGTGGGGGGCTGGCGTCGGACAAACCGAACGATTCTCCATTATATTGTTGATCATAAGCATAGTTTGAAGGTGGCAAATTGACGTAAGGTGGACTGTTCGGTGTTTGAAAATACTCGGGTGGCCGCGAAAGAGGCGGCAATGGAGGCATGTCGTACTGGTTCGGACGCTGGTACATGCCCCATTCATACTGGGCGCTTTGCTCAAAGTCGGCGCGACCTTGTCCTTTGTAGACGTCTGTCGGTTTCGGTTTCTTTTCTTTTTTTGATTTTCGGAAGAACGAGAATCTTCTTGATTTGTTTCCACTCGCTTGAGTATTGGCAATTTTTTCCGAGTGGTGACTGTCGACCGAGATATTCGCATCGCGTGGCGAACTTTGAGGCACTTGACTCATAAAACTTGAAGACGACGTTATCTTCTGCATCTGCTGACCACCATAGGATCGGTCTCTGCAAGATATCGATAACTAAAAGTTTCATAAACTATTGGGAAAATTGAGTACGAAGACATTTGAGTCCATTCCAAGTAATTCGCATTCAACATGTGCACCACTGAGTATCGCCATGTTGTGCGCAAATTACTTGGAATGGACTCAAGTGTCTCCATACTGTTTTCCTAATAATTATTTACCGCTCGATGTCATCATCTCCATTGATCGATGAATTCCGTCGGCGTTCGTATGGAACGTAGCTGACCAAATAGTTGTTAGTCAAATTGAACGGCGTGGCGCTGACATCATTCCTCAATCGTAGATGTGTGCGCAGTCCCTCAAAAACGTTGGTAGGGCGCGAGCATTTGAACTCAAACGTCGTCACGTTGAGTACTTGGAACGCGAAGCAGCTTTCTCCATAGCCAAACCTGAATCGAACCATTCGTTAAACTGTCGAATTGTAAGATGAAGATGCATGAGAAGTGGTTGGAGAAGAGCAATACCATGTGATATCGTCATATCCCCATGCCTCTACACCTCGGACGCCATCTTTGAGTAGAAGGGAGTCTTTGAAGCACAAGTCGTAATTGCCTTCCGGGATCTTGGCACGAAGACTACCGTTATTCGTGATGAGAAGAACGTGAAATTGGTTCACTGCAACATTAATCGTGTTCTCTTTAGTCGTCAATGAAGGAAAGTCATACAATCCCAAGGGACGTCGTAGGTTGACTCATCCGCCGCAGGAGGAGGAGGAGGCATTTCTACGGCCGGAGAGGGCAATGGAGTTGGTGAGCCGAACTGAGCAATCGAAGTCGTCTGATGCTGATCGGGGAAGGCTGCGCGACTCAACGATTGTTGCCATATCTGTCAACAAACTTGCAAGTTTTTTTGAGAAAATTGGCGATTATACTCGTAATTTCTACGAGAGTTAACCGGATTTTGAAGACTCACCGTACAATGAAAACGTTTGCGACCAATTTCGTTGCGTCACAAATAACAGGAATGGTTTTTTTCCCGCTCTCTATGATTATAATAAATGATACTCAATAATACTTTAGCAGCAAAAATTGTTTTGTCCCATGAACATCAGATCTTTCTGTTTGAACGACATTAAATTCCGGTTAACTCTCTCAGAAATTACAAGTATACCACGTACATTTGTTTCTTCAGGACTGCTCAGACACATCAGCATTACTGTTCCATTGTTCAACTGTAGCTGAATACCGTTCATGTCGTTCGCTGTAATCAATATCAAATACCATCATTCCATCGCTTAATTTCAACTGAGATTACGATTGTTCGGAGTCAGAGCCACTTGACGAATCGAGATACAATCAGCCAGAAGCACACTCTTGCCATTTTTAGCCGCCAAAAAGTTGGCTTCATTGGCGTATATCTCCAGCCGAGCCTTGCCATATTGGTTTGTGGGAAAGACGGCGCAAAAATGGCTTTTCCACTTCTAAATTGAACGATTGAGAGCAGAAAAGGGATGTCCATAAATTACGTAACCCTGTTTTTGGCCGTTTTTTACCCCTTCCCCTCCGCGTAACCCAAACAGTCGATAATCAATATTCTACAGAGTTATACATTCTCGTCGCGTAACCTGTAAATTGCCGATTCTCTACCCCCCCCCCCCTCCCGAAGGGTTACGTAATTTATGGAGAGCCC
>JAQGCX010000398.1:0-17356 GCA_034700205.1 Plectus parietinus | reverse complement strand
TCAGAGTCGTACGTTCCGTTAGTTTCGGTTCTGGCTACGACCCCCGTGCAAAAGATTATGCCGCACCCTGTATGTAGTTACTAGTTTCTATTGTCACATTGTAAGTCAGTGGTGTGCACAGTCCAGTTTTGAATAGGACTGGACCAGTGATCCGGGTTAAGTTTTTATATCTCGTGGCGGTGCGGTCCAATCCGATTCAACCCAGGTTGAGCAGTTAAATCTTTTGCAATAAATTGTAAATTTACGACTTGAGGCTGATTTTTCAACCAAAAGGCAACGACGTTATAAATATCCTCTTTCATGCTATTTCTTTGATTTAGCAATGGTTTTTCTTTGGTGTTGATTATGAAAAATTTTGATGGTCCAGTCAAGTTAGGTTGAAATTTTGTTCTGGCTGTCTGGTCTGCTTCAGCAAATTTTTGAACTGTGCACACCACTCACTGATTGGAATGTCAAGTAAAATTACTTCATTTTTATTTTGACTTACAGTTAGCTTTTTTAATCTGCACAAAAATAACAAAATTAAAATGGGGACAGTGATAGGAATTGAGCTCTAGGGTTCAGGGTGAGGGATGAGGAAAACCCAAAAAAACCGGGAACAGAGAAATGGAGGGGGAGAATTCCTGTGAACACTAACATTTATCCTTTTTGAAAAAAATTCAAGTTGATTCTGGCTTGCAGATACATTCTGTATCATGTAGGCAGGCCCGTGCCATGGGGTGATGGCGCCCTTAGGCTGACTAGGTAAGAGGGGACCCTTATCTTTAAAAATTGATAGAGGGGACCCTTAGTCAATGATTCTAACGAGATGTTGGAATCGCTGCAGTTGCGAAAATTTCAAGAGACTACACCATAAAATAGTTCTGCCATACCGATTGCAACGTTCGCAAACTAAAACGATTTAGCTCAGATGCTCAAAAACAACACAGAAGAAACATTTAGCAATGAAAATAAGTAAGGCGCAATAAGAACGTGATTGAAAACAGTGATTATATAACTTACCCAAATAAGAAGTTGGGTGAGTTCTGGAGAGCCAACCGAACAGGCGAGATGAAGTGGCGTGCGCCAGTCCTTTGTGCTCAGATGAGTGTTCACCTCGCCCTCTGAGCATCGCGGCAACACGAGTAGCAGAGCGCCCAGATCGCGACTAAGCACAGCGTCAATTAGAAGATGGGCCATTGATTTGTTCGACGTAATCATCGGCAGGAATGCTTTTCGTTCGTATTTTGCTTTGATCCATGTCTCTTTTGCTTCTCTGAAATCAGAATTGGGATTCAATGGAGTTCACTGCAAGCTCATAGCGCTTTATTTCTTTCACAATGCTTAGCTCCACAAAACTTGTATTACCTATCTGAATCAGCTGACGGTCGCTGCTCCATCCTCACATTCTGCTCCCATAAACGATTAGCAAAGTCATTCCCAATCGCTTGCATGACAGCAATGTACTCAATGCTGCAAAATCGCGTGGTGAGACTGAGAAAAAATAACAGGCGCAAGTATATGAAACTCACGGCCATTCATCCAACTCGAGCGAGCGAACTTTGGAAATATGTGTGCCAAGATTGCGATGAATGCCAGAGCACTCGATGCAGATGAGCGTCCCCAGATTGAGAGACGCCCAGTCTGGGCTGGCGGCCCCGCAGTCCGCACAGCGGTCGTTGCCTGGTAATTGTCGAAGCGCCTGCACTTCGGCCTTGTCACCATGCTGCCGTTTCGACTGGCGATGCTTTTGACTCAACTGCGCCTGCAGCGACTTCTCTATCTGCTCTTCGATCGCCGCAACCCACTCGTCCCGTTCTTCTACGTTCGACGCTGAGAATTCCCATCGCTTTTGGTCACACGACACGATGATAAAATCGTTATCTTCTTCTGCAAGTTGATCAAAAATACAGTCGCTGCTGTTGTACATGTCATAGAAAGAGGTGCGACCGACCCAGAGAGAGATGAGACGAACCTTGCGCACAAGAGCCCCAAATGAGCATAAATATTAAAGTTGTACATATATTTTCTGACTGACTTTTTAATGCTGCTTACCGTCTTATTGTAATAGTACGACCCCCCTCTCGCGCGTTTAGCACGCTGATTAGGGGGTAGGTAACATGCTATTGGATTCAGATTGTGCACATTAAAGGTGATCAAAAAGTGTTTCTGATGTAAAAAAAATGCAAACCTTCATTGTCAGCATTCTTAGTGCCACTTCCAAGCCGCCGGTGCGTACGTCGCTTCTTCAACTGACTGGTGACAACAGTATCACTCAGTTTGGAAGCTACCGGCTGTCCTTCTGTATCACAGCTTGTTCTATCTTTGGCTTCTTGAATGAACTCGTAGGCAGTGAGCATCACTTTTTGCCCATTGAGATCGATAGCCATTGCTGAATCTCTTTTCGCAGAATGTATGCCTGAAATAAAAACACTAGTGGGAGCCAAACTGATAAAAAAATAAAGATAATGTACTATATGTTAAGAAACAGTGGCACAGGGGTCGGGTCAATAACATAAGGATCCCCTTATGTTTTCAGTTTTTGGCAAGTGTCCAAGGCACCCTAGCTGATGGTTGAAATAATAGTGGCACAGTGCCACTATTTCTTAACATACGGTAATTAGTTAATAAAAGGTAATAAAAAGTAAAGGTATGTCATTATATCATGCATGCGCGAAGGTATTAAAAATATTTCTTTGTGGGTGCGTTTTGCAAAATACAGACCTCTGCTTTTCTTTTATGTTATTACATACCAGAGTAGCTATTATGCTCCTTGGTGAGTGCATGAGGCGGCACAGTGATCGGTTGAGTCTGGGCACGCTGGGTGGTCCGAGGTCGCTGTCTCCCAGGAACCTTTACTGTTGCAAGTCCCAAAAATACTTCCTTCACATTGGCATCCTTTTCCATATAATCCTGCAATTTGTAAGCTATTTGCATGATAAATGTGAGTGTCAATTACAAGTGCAATTGTTTATCATTGGAACACAATTCTTATCAGGACTTATTCAAAGATGGTTCTGAGCGCTTGATATGCGCAGTTAATGCAGTCATACAAAGTTTTAAAAGATGCATAATGGGCCATTGTTGTGAAATTCAAAATCATGAAAAGTTAACCTTGAGATTGGGATGATAAGATAAACGTCCATCTGCATATAGACACACAAATTTTTTCTTCCATTCTTTATTTAGTGTCTTGCTGCTTTTCTTATATAAATGACCCTGAAATAATCGAAGGTCACCAAAACGAAGAGGCAACATCAAACCTGCTTGATCGGAATGGCCCGACCCACACCAATTGATGACAAATCGCCATTTGTCTTCTGTTTTTCTTCATTCTGATCTTTGTTGTGGCTCTGCCTCTGCTGAAATAATTATGAACATTTTCAATGGAAACCAGTCGTATTCAATTAAACGAATAATTTTTGTCCAACAATTACAATTCAATCGAATAATGTTCATGTGTTAAATTTGTTGGCTGCCAAACTTTTCTGGATTTCAATTGGCAGTGAGTTTCAAATTTACGTACAGTAGTACGAGTCTTGGAAAATCAGCTTGGGCAAATTTTGCAAATGTGCATCAGTTGATTGATATCAACCCCAAATGTCAGTTGAATACTGTCTCTATTTTTAATATGGCGATGAGCAACATTCTGGGAATGTTCAGTTTTTTTAGTACATAATGTCAAAAGAACTCACAAATATATTGGAAATACGACGATTCTTGCGTTGGACGGTTGGAGTAGAAGAAGGGGTTGGGAGCTGAGAAGACGAGGCTGCCGAGGGAAGCAAAGGAATGTGATTGTCAAAAGTCTCGACTTGAAGGGAATCGAGTCGACTGGGGGTTGAACCACTTGCAGTGCCCAGCGTGCCGCTGTGTGCGGAAGAAATGCTGTTGCTGCTGGCAGCCGGTGAGATGCCCATATCGCGCATAGGTGTTTGAGGCGTCAAAGGCGGTGCCGGCACGGCGAACAACGTCGAATTTGATCGGTCATATCGAGCTGCAATTAAACTAACGCAGTTTTTTTGCTCCTAATAAATAGATAACGTTCTATTGCTTGCTTCCAATGACTAATACAACAAGTACAAAAGGGTTCCAGAAATTGTGGATAAACCAACTTTCATCTCAATAATCAATATTTACTGTCCAAAAATGTAAAATGACAAAAAAATTAATTACCAGTGCCCGTAGATTTGCTCTCTCCGCCGCTTATGGCGGAGCGGTTTGGGGAGCCGTTTCCGATGTAACGCCGGCCGATGGGCACTGAACTCTGTTGATCGTGCAAAGGCAGGGCCGATGACGACCTCTGATGCGATGAGGAAGACGACTGATGGTGCAGGTTCGTGGTCGACTGATGCTCGGCCACGTGCAGGCGACGCTCGCCACTGGATGCGGTTGACGCCGGCGTAGTTGGAGTTGGCGTTCGAGCCAAACCATTTGCACCTCGCAGCAGCCGCAATTGAATGATCTTTTGACAAGCTGCAAGCAATCGGATCCAAAGGCAATTAGACGCCGAAATAAACGACTTTACCATCGCGAAAAACTCGTTCAACGTTAAGTCCGTAAGTAGCACAGGTCTCGTAATAAGCACACCGCTTCAGGTCGTTGGCCAGCTTGCGGGCACGGTTCTCATCAATCACCCGCGGATTCGACTCGCTGATCGCATCCTGAGTCCCAACGAGAATCAGCGGAACATCGGTCGTATTTCTGTGATGCGTCATCTTGGCATAGTAGTTGTAAGATGCCGCAAAGCTTGCTTCATCTTCCACACTGAACACCAGAATTACCGCGTCAGCCCAGTGCCAGAACTGAACAAACACTTGTAATTTCATGAAACGCCATTTAATAGACAGAGACTACTGACTTGCTGTTCTGGTTGTCCACCTTCATCTCTGATCAGTAAAAGATAACTCTGACCATCGATTACAACTTCTTTCTTGAAGCGACCGCCTAAAATAACATAACAATAACAGATATTTTCCACTTTCAATATCACAAATAGTAAAATTTAACAGACTTCAACTAACCTTCGGGTGATTCTTCCTGCATATACGATCCTGTAAGATAGCGATGTACCAGAGCTGACTTGCCACTGCTTAAACTGCCAATCACTCCCTGAAAACACAACAAATGATATCGATGCAAACGAGAGTGAAAAACAAACTATACCAGTTTCAATTCAGGAACAGTGTGACTCAACGTCCATTCTTGACTGTTGACAAAAGCATCTACAATGAAGACTTGAGATGAAATTATCAATGAAATCATTCTGTATAAATTGTAAAATCAACGTCGGCAATAATCAGCCGACTTTTTGATGACAAGACATATTTAAATTCCAAATTTAGTTATCGGAATGCGCGAGTAATCGGATCGCAGGTATCTTTTTTCATCCATAAGCATCAGCCATCTGGGGGTCATAAGAGCTCTTACTTCTTTGAGAACTGACACTACAGGAAACCAAAAACTGAATTTGATAAACCGGAAAAGATGAACACGTAACCATAAACATTGGCAAACCTTCGATGCACACAACATGATCCCGAATCTGTTGAGCTAACAACGGATCCTGAACCAAATCGACCAAGTCGTAAACAGCGTATATGCAGGGATGCACGCTTTCGAATCGTTGAATCTCGTGCTTAATTTGATCAGAACTGGAAGCCTTGGGCGACAACCGCTGGTCGCGCGGCATTGCCGAACGACACGGAAGCCGTGACACAGAGTTCTTCTGCAAAGCCGCAGCAAGTCGTAATTCAAACTCTGTCCAGCATCACTTTCTTTGCGCATACAAGCTTTATCTGAAAGTTAAAGCGTTATCGCAAACAGTACAGGCTTGTACCAATCAATGATTTTAAAGAAGGTCGCGATGTTAACGTTCGATATGTGGGCACTATGCCAAAATAAATAAATCTGCGAAGACCAATTAGTGCTTGGTTCCAGACTGTCTCCCGTGCTCAGTTTAAAATTGACTAATCGCGCTACTTCCGGAACCGCAGCTCATATTGTCACACGCAGCAGGAAACCTGCATTATCGGGAACGGAACAAAACGCACAGAATCAGTTATTCACATTTGCCTGCCAAATCGACCACGAGACAGTAATAACAATCAACCAAGTATCTACCCACATAGTCAAAGCTTTAATGGGGACACGAAAGGAAGGGACCGTATGCGTCACATTTTGTATGCGTCACATTTCGTACGACGTCACATTACGTACGAGTTCGTCCATTATAAATTTTTCACGTGCACAAAACATAGTACTATTGATTTATTGGTTGTTCCCATTATGAAGTCTAGTTAGGGTTGTCCCAATCCAGAGTTTCCCAATTGAGAAGGTTTGACTGTAAAACATTTGATCGATCAACCAACTCTCTGAATCTGCCTAACCGCTCTGTTAACATTAGCGCGGAAAACCGAGGACGACGGAAAATTTTGCATCTATCTCTATGGCTTGGCTTACATGCTGTCCCTTCATGCGTTTGCATATTAACAAACACATTTCATACTTTTCCTCACTTTTGAACCTTTTTTCGATTCGACTGCTTGGCCTTCTCTAATCGGGCGAGATGGAGCCGTATAATGAGTTAGTTATCACACGATTATCGCCTGATTGGAAGGATCAAGTTCAAAATATATCTTTATTGGTCTGTTTTCGATTTTGCGAGCTATGACGACTCGCTACGCTCGCCTGGTGTCGCTCGACTCCCTGAGCCAAAACCATAAGCAATATCATTAATGAGTTTAATGCGCAAAATTTACAAAAATGCTCCATATCAGACGACCACACTTTCGGATTACAGTAACGCATTATACGGCTCCATCTCGCCCGATGATGCCTTTTAATCTCGCCGCCGCCGGCTTCTATTTTGTGTGGATTTGTGAACGCTTCGAAGAGAACCATTCCAAACGACGACTGAATATCATACTATTGTTACGGTAGCGAGTGCGGAAGGCAACTTTCAGGTAAACGTTGCTGTGTGCAACTGTGCGCCCTTGCGTTTCGTGGTTCAGAGAATTTTTACAATTTGTGCCCGTGGAATTTGGATTCCATCGATTTCCTTTGACAATTGCGAAGCTGCGTGAAGTGAGCATGATCGAGGAAGGAGCATACGCAATTGTGCAAAAATTTGGTGGAGAGCACATGCGAGTCTGCAAACTGGCCAAGAAGCAGTCTATCTTGGTCGAAAAGCTGAAATTCGTCGTTGATGGCGCATTCGGTTGTCGGTTCGGTCTTTTCGACGTGAGAGACGGATCTTTAGTTGCTGCAAGCATTTCTTCAACGCTCAACAATGACTCCATCGAACTCGAAGCAGGTGGTAAGGTCGCCCTTTCATTTCTGCTTTGTAGTTTGTTAGGGAAACCCCAACGAGAAGAGACAAAAAGACAATGGGACACAATCGTCCGAATTCTGGACAGTCGTGTGAAGAAATCTGTTATATGAAACTAGAATGTAATAGTTGGCCACATTTCGATGAAAGCATTTGCACGTCGTGGTGTTTTCTTTTTGAAGAGCGCATAATAATATTTCACCCCATTTGCTCTTTTCGGCCAAATTGCTCGTCGACTTATTAACATCGTTTTCAGGTGAATGTACGCCATCCGACGGATCAGACTTGTCTGCCGCGCTTTCGGCTTTCGAAAATGGCTCGGCGATGGACTCGGCTCAAAAGCGGCAAAAGCTAACGCAAGAGGCGATTGAAGGACTGAAAGAGTCGGGCTTGACGACCAACGAGCTGGTCTGCAAGTTAGTGGAGGGCAACTCGGCGTTCGCAGACCGGACTACGTTCGCCAAGGACAAGTACATCAGGCGCAAGACTCGCAAGCACGGCGACCGCGTGCTGCTCCTCAAGCCGACGGTGCGGCAGATTGCTGACGTCTACTACAAAAAGGACGCCGAACGCATCGGACACCTCAGGTACGCATAGTTCCGCAATCATACTCATTGTGCGCATTAATCTTTTTTTTATTTCTTTCTTTTTGACAACTTTACCTACAGCCAACTGCTCTGTAACAGTCGTTTCTTCTTGCGATGTATTGAGTTCTTCTTCCTGTACTTATTCAGCATGTGCACTTCTTCAGGATTAACAGGTGGCTTAGAACAGAGTTTATTCCATGAGAAAGGTAGTGTAGCGAGACAAAGACATGAAGCGGGGTGGGGTATTACTTTCTGGTCGGGAGCTCAAACCTATGTATAGGGTAGCGCAACGAAAACTTCCTATGTTTGAATCGCTGCATTTCCGAGTTTTCATCCGATTAAGCTGAAATTTTGAACACATGCCTCAATCACAAAATTAAATGTGTTAAAATTTTCATGTTGATTGGAAACGATTAGCTGAGTTTATGCTAATTTTTGTCAGATGCATCGTTGGCATATGCTATTTTCATCAAAATCCGATTTTTGTTTATCCAACGGTACTATGCAAAAATCGTCCGACACACAGACTCAAAATCATGTTTAGCGATAGATTAACACTTTTATATGTCGAATTTCTAACTAACACGCAATTTGAGATGCTCGCGGTACTGGTGTTTTAGAGTTTTGCTGGCGTAACGAAAACCTCTGATGCTTAAATCGCTGTAGATCCAACCGTTTTCAATTTCTTTGAACGCTTAAGTACTGTAAGGCTAGAAAGTATTCCGTTGAACTAATATTCGGTAATATCGGTAGCCCTTGATCTACCGAATTAAAGTACCACCGTATGTTTCTGTAGCTACCGTATACCATATAGTATTACTGCAGAAACACTGTTGCTTTACCAAAATTGAGTACCACCAAAGATGTAAATTTTGGCGATTACTGAATTTAATACAACCGAATATATCTAGTCTTACGGTACAGAAATTTCTACTCACATGACGAACTGAATGAAATTGTTAGTAAATTGCTCACATTACAAACAATTTTGAAAATTTCTTGGCGTTCGTTATGTGAGCAGTTGACTGTGTTTTAAAATAAATTGTTCATTATCGCAACTGGCAGGGGCGTAACTGGAAATCAGAAAAGTTTAAAGTTAAAATTTGTCTCTTCAGAGAGAAAGTGATGATAAAATCCACCTGGCGGAATTTTGCCATGTGTGAAGTTGACTACACTAAATATCTTTCAGATTTTGTAACATGTATGTTAGTTCTGTTTGTGTCAAGTATAATAATTGTTAGTAGTTGAAGAAGCCAAAAAATAAATTCTTCGACAAATAAATGCTTTCATATGACCCATAATTTTAGAGTTGATCAACTCTCACAAATGCTCAACTTTGCTGGCGTTCGTGCTGGCAGCAAGATTTTGATTCTGGAGCAGTGTCAAGGCCTAGTGTCTGGAGCAGTTTTGGATCGAATGGGTGGCGATGGGATGTGTATTCACTTGCACAAAGGTTTACAAGCTCAAGCCATTCCTTGTCTGCATTCGTTAAATTTTGACGAAAAGGTAAGCTCCTAAGATTGATATTTTGTCAAACCAGTTTTTTTCTTTGCAGGTCATGAACTCGTTCTGCCAATTGCCAATTGACTCACTTATCAACAAAAGTGACAAAAAATATAACACTGATGAGAGGAATCTCACTGAAGATTCCAACCAACGTAAGTTGGCAAGGCATGAGAGAGAAGAGCAGGCTCTTGCAATTCTCAGTGGAAGACAAGTGGACTCTTTGATTCTTGCGCTCAGGACCATCACCCCAGTTCAGGTTCTGAAAACCTGCTTCCAATACCTGGCGCCATCTGGACCACTTGTCGTTTATTCACCATTTGTGACGGTCAGTTTTTTTATTTAGAAGTTGTTCAGTAACTTATTTTATTGGCCACCTGGATTGCCAGATTCCTGAAACCCTCAATTCCGAAAATAATATTTTTGCCACTTATATGGGTTTTAATGGCCAATTTTGGAGCTTCATCAAACTAACTCCCCTCTGGAATTTTTTTGCGAACCTCCCCTCTCCAACTTTTGATTCCTTCCACACTTTTGTCAGTGTGTATATACAGTATGTTATGCACATCAGCAGTCGATATTATTCAACATAGGTACACATATGAGACGATCCAGCGAACCCTTCAGTACACACGGCCTGGGGGGGGGTCAACAGAAAAAATTGAAAATATTACCTCAGATAGCCCTTGACTATATGAATTGAACACCACCAGGCTCAGCTTAGCAGCTATCTTTCAGGTGGAGAAAACAATTGCGGCGCGAAGGGTATTGTGTTGAATTTTCGAATTTTTCCCGAATATAAACGCACGGGGCGACTGAAACGTTTTTTAACTAATACCGATCACGCTGAAATTTTTACCTCATGATATTCAGGTGTTTAGGCACCTTTAGTAACATCCGTCAAATTGGCAAAATGAAGAAGATTTTCAAAAAATGGCCATTTTCGATTTTCTTTCAACGTTTTAGCTGACCACCAGAATGTCAATGTTCTGGCATGAAAAAGTAGGAAAGTTGATTTTTCAGGAATTATTTAAATTTTAGTACTGAAATTGGTAAAATAGAGCGCCTTCCAAAGAAATTATGAAAACTTTGCAAATAGGTAGCTAAAACTCTTTCCTACTAAAATCGACTTTCCTATTTTTTTGTGCCAGATCATTGAAATTCTGATGGTCGGCTAAAGTGTTCCCAGCAAAAAAATCGAAAATGGCCATTTTTTGAAAATTTTCTTGATTTTGCCAATTTGACGTAGGAAGCTAAAAATGTTACTAAAGGTGCCTAAACACCTGAATATCATGAGGTAAAAATTTCAGCGTGATTGGTATTAGTTAAAAAATGTTTCAGTCGCCCCGCGCGTTTATTTTTGGGAAAAATTCGAAAATCCAACACAATACCCTTCGCGCCGCAATTTTTTTCTCCACCTGAAAGATAGCTGCGAAGCTGAGCCTGGTGGCGTTCAATTCATATAATCAAGCAAGGGCTATATGAGGTAATATTTTCAATATTTTCTGTTGACCCCCTGGCCGCGTGTACTGAAGAGTTCGCTGGATCGTCTCATATGTATGTAGATGAGATTGATGCCTCAATTCTGTTGTCTCCACATGCAATCTACCCTTGTTATGCCAGCGTTACTCTTATTATTTTGTTGCATGCTAATACGTGCAGCACTGCAGGAGGGGTTCTCAAAAGGTTTATAAACCGTTATTAAATGTGATTAATGAAAAAGACTCGCTTTTTAGCCATTGATTGAGTGCTACCAGTGGTTGAAAGAGCAGAGTGCTGTGAACGTGCAGCTCATGGACAGCTTTTACCGCCACCACCAGGTTCTGCCAGATCGAACTCATCCAGAAATGCAGCAAATGGTTTCTGGCGGCTACATTCTGACGGCGATCAAGGTCTTGCCGGTCAAGTGATTGTGGTTGTACTTGCAATTCAACATTCATTGTGCTGAACATTAACTCAACTCGAAGCTCTCGTTTTTTTTCGTCTGTTGAGAATATGAAGATTCTTTGAGTAATCACCACGGATTCCGTGAGACTCGTATGCAAATGAAGATTACATCTGATGTCCTTCAACAAGAGCAGTCGCACACTTTCGCCTGTAGTTATTTATTCGCAAAATATTATGACACCAAAATTGCAATATAGAGAACAATGTCTTCTACCAATGCCATTGCCATTCCCAAAGGTGATCGAAAATACTTAAAGAATCATTCAAATGCAGGTGACAAAGAGGTGATGAAAATATTGGGTAAAAAGATATGCCCTTGATTATGGTAAGGCTATAGATTTGGGTGAAATAATAGCTTCGTTTTGTGTTGTTCATTCATTGTCTACTTTACAATGAACAAGAAGACATGAATCTGTACGTACGGGGGGTTCATTCATTCTGAAAAGGTAAGGCGCTGCAGCAGTAACAAAGGAGAAGTTGCAGAGGTTGTACTGTGAGGCGAGGTTAGCATTAAAGCTCAGCTTGCTGGCACAATTGATGTTGCTCTGTGCTAATGAGCTCAGATACACTAAAATCAGCAGTTTCTGGATATTTTTGCTGCAGTTATAGCACTGCACTGACTCAATCGACCGCTATAGTCAGCATTTTGTACCGGGTAAAGAGCAACGGGAAGGTGACACCGTAACCTGACAGGGAAAGAAAAATTCATATACCCATACCATCGTTGCGGGATTCAGCAAGTTAATGTTTTACACCTCAGATACTCGAGCGAGCATAAGTTTGCGTCAATGATGAACGCCTGAGACAAAATCATTTTGTCACGATTTTCGTTGCGAGATCAAACCCCAGTTTTCTTCTTTACTGATGGTCAAATTTTGACTATATTTCTCATGTGCATTCGATCTACGGGGTTGAATGATGGATGGAAGACACGTACCCTTATAAAAATGTAGAATTTTCTTACATGCAACTTTTTTTGGAACATACAGTAATTCATTTATTTTCTCTAGTGTTTATTTTTCTCTTTCACAATATTTATTGAACAATTGAGGATTCTGAAATGGTATAATAATTACCAATTCATCACAGTATCACACAGATAGACCAAACGTTCTGAAAATAAGTATTGTCGTTTGAAGAAAACTAGTTGACTGTTGCATTGACTGCAGGTGGGAAAGGGGGCTGTACAACAGGCCCAGGCTCTCGAGTACGATAATTTGTGAACAGAAAGAGACCATACACAACTGTACACATGAACAGCGAGAAAAAGCTGGCGAAATCAAAGAATTCCGGATAAAGAATAGCGCCAAGCCAAAGGGCAAGAAACTTTAGGCTGAAGATGATATTAATATAGCGACCGACGTGAAGTCGTCCACCATTCTCAACGCCTTCGTTACCAATGACGAAATTTTGCGAGCGGTTGCCGCGATCGCCAGTGTTGTTTTCAGACTCGTATGGAGTGGTTGACACATGGCAATGCACGATGCAATTGTCGTGCAGACCGTAGCTTGCCAGAGATCGACCGTCATCCCGCAGCAGTTGGCCGCGATAAATCAATCGCACCACTTTCCCTTCGTGTACTGCTGGTGTGAAGTGCTCTCTGCAATCATCCACCATCGTCTAATTCTCACATCAACCGAAAGTGCCGATCTTTTTAGGTTTTTAGATTGGGCACTAACTCTCATTGATATCGATGATAAAAACGAATTGTGGTTCATAGTGCTTTTTTGATGGGTTGCACTTGCACGGTGACAAATTGGAGCAGCAAAGAAACCTGCTCGATACTCTGACACCAAATCTACTCTGACCAATGAACCGCAGGGACGTGTACGATGCGGCTTCTTATTTAATTGAGCACGGGGCGACTGGTACCACGTGCTAATGTTGCCTTGTAGCCTTATTTTTGTGCTTAGAAACAGGCTTAGGCTTAGGAATAGTTTGCGCCTAAACCTACATTATAGGAACATTTGCGATGGGAACATGCACTAGGTACCAGTCTCCTCTGTGCTCCACTACTGCCAACTTGAGAGAATGTGGAAAGCTCAGCACGAACTCATAAAGGAACTTGCTCTGTTTTTTTGAGCAAGGCTCCCGTGCGCACACTGCTGGTAACTAACTGATTCTTGCTTTACCGTTGAAATAAGCGCATTTTCAGTGGTGTGCATGGTTCGGTTCAAGTTATCAAATCTCGTGGCGGCCCAGTCTGGTTCCGGTTCAATAAATTTTTTGGCTGTCCGGTCACTCGCTCGCTTGAACCGAACCATGAACCGAACTATGCAGACCAACTAAAGCGCAATTAACTTGCCTCTTGAAATCGCCGACAGTTTGTGACAACCAAGCGGCAACCATTGTCTGTGTGTCGTCCAGAAATTTAAGCTTGATCCGTGTGTCTCCAGGTTCATTGGATGTTGTTTCTTGAGTTGAGGAAAGACTCGTATGTGGCGGCTGAGGTGCGGACTCCGGCTCACTCTTGCTGCCGGGCAATTCGCTATCGGCGACGCTGTCACTTTGTCGTGTGACAGGTTGAAGAGGAACGCTGTCAGAAAGTGCCAGCTGCGCAGTGGCACCATGTGCGCTCGGATTCAGTTCTTCGATTTCCACTTGGAGTTCATTCAAATGTGATAGCTGTGTTATGATAGATGTTTCATCTGTCGGCATTTCCCGATCGTCGCTGGGAACGCGCCATGTGCGTGTTGTCAACTGTGAATCAGTTGATGTTTCTCTCTCCAGTTGATTTGCTGATCTTTCATCCATGTGGAGAACCTACAATTCGCGTTTTTTTCGGGTGAAACGTTAATTGCTTCAACCTGTATGACACGTCGTTGCGGCCATGTTTGCAGTTGAATTAGCCAAACATAGTAGTTGAACGGACGAATCCCTGTAGATATCCATGCCAGTGATAACACCAGGATAACCAGAAGAATTAGTATGGCGTAAGTAACTTCATCGCCAAGTCCTTCAATCAAACCCATGTTGCGGTGTCAGTCTATCTGTGTGGTTGTACTCAGTTTTGTACAGAGTACGCACAACAATGAGACCAGGAGGATCGTAGATTTCGCGAACAGCGACGAGTCAGTCGTTGTGACGACCATTCTATGTCAGCGTAACCTGCCAGCGGGTCGGCGGCAAATCGAATCTCGTTCACAGTTGCTACAGCAACGCAACGCTCTTTATTTTCAATATTATTTGTCGAATACTGCAGCAGTAGCCAATGCGACTCTACTAACAAAGAGAACAGCAAAGTTGGTCGCTTGTAAGCTGCCGCATTAGCTGCAACCAAACATGAAGGTCATCCTTTGATCCCATTCTTCTTCAGTGCTTTCTCACTGGTCATAAATTGCAGCTGATATTTTCACTGAACGGAAACACCCATGGTGTGGGAGCAATCAACTTCCGCTGGCAAACCGGTGGCAACCACATTGCGACCACTGGGTGAGCAGAACGTGAAACACTACGAATTTCAGAGTGATCTGCCTCCGTTGCGCCGAGGCGTTATTTTAAGAATGCGGCAGAGACTCGTCTCAAACTACGTGTCACATTTCAGATCGGATAACAGTGTTCACATTTATGATCGACAGGGCGAACTGGTTGACGAATTAACGATGCCAGGGTATTTTTAATGATCATTGCATAAATTACTGCGAATTTCTCATTCAGTCTTGTTACTTCACTCGCATGGGACAAAGACGGCGATATGCTTGCAGTGACCAATAACAAGTCCAATGTGATCACACTATGGGACGTAAACACTCGTAGAACAAGTCAACTGGACAGTAGCATGGGCGTGAAGTTTGGCTAATTGCTTATATTGTACTGTTACACAATGGAATTGACTAAATTTAGAGACTCACTCACTTTCGCCATATGGTCTCGGTCTTCACCTGTATTAGCTGTTGGAAACAGCAAAGGAAACATTCTATTGTACAATCATCGGACAGCAAGGTGACTAATAAGAAACTTTTTGTGGATCATTGCATGATTCTTAATTATGGGAAATCTGAGTTGGTCGAACACTTTCACAGGTTTTGAGAATTTTTAAAATTCTTTCGATCCATTTGTCTTCAAAATATTCCGGTCCCATTTTTTCCGCCAGCAATATTTTTGTCGAAATGTGGCCCACCCAAAGTCGAGAGTGATAAAGTGTTTCAAAATTTTACATTTCACTATGATTAGTTTCAAAATTCTTGTTTTCTGCAATTTTTGTACAACGCGTCATGCAAAACGGCGCCAACTAGCAAAGAAGTGAGCGACACAAACTGTGCATTGTGCGAAGTTAACATGACTTATTGTAAATAACGTGTAGCAATCTGAATATATAATTTGTTATATCACCAATACTCAACAATCAACATGATATTTTTTAAAATACTTCTTACTTGAAGTATATGTTGCAGTTGCATGCACCCATTTCAGCTTGCACTCACTGCTCAAGTATCTGATTTTCTCAGTGGGTCAATATAGTGTGTCAGATGGCATATCTGTTGCCTTTGGGGTTAGGGGAGGTAGCTCCCTTCTAGAACAAGCACTTGATAAAATGGCCCTCTGGTGAATTTATTTTGATTTTTTTCAATTTCGCGCCAAAATCTCGATCAGAAAAATTACGGTACCTACCCCCTTCCCTTCAGGTAAACGCCCTCTCGCCTCGGACCCCAGCTATAGGGTATGTCAGATGGTAATATGTAATATATTTCAGAATTATAACTGATGTGCAGATGATTCATTTGCAGAAGGTCATGATCCAGAATTTTTCGTATATTATTGAACAACACTTTGCAGAAAAGTTCCTGTTCTGGGCAAGCATCAACGAAAAATCACCTGTGGCGCGTTCAGTAACAATGATTTATTGGCGTTGGGAGGTGAAGATTCAGCTATTACTGTCAGCAACTTGGACGGTGACACAGTCTACTCCTTTGCCTGCAACGCAGATCCAACGAACATTCAATTCGCTGAAATGAAAGAAACCGAAAGAACCAATCAGGGCGAGACAACGGTAACTGAGCAGAGTCTGTCTTGGTCACTTAAAAATACTCGATCAATTATTTGCCATCACAGATCAGCACCATCGTCGGCAAACGAATACTTATGCTGATTAATCTAAACGATGCTGAGAATCCCATCAATTTGCAATTTCAATCTCGATATGGGGACGTCGTCGCCTACTCTTGGCAAGCTACATTCTGCTTTCAAATATCTGTATTATGTACATTTCATTAAAAGCTCAGCCAAATTATGCTCAATTTAAATCGCAAAGCCAACAGTTTTGTCATTAATATTTGATGAGCGCTTTTGAGTTCGATGAAGAGAACAAACCACAGTCTACTTAACTTCATAGTTTCCTAAATTTTATCGAAACGGATTTATTGACTTAGGTATGGAGACGGCTACATACTGCTGGGTTTCGAACATGGGTACATGGTTTGCGTATCAACACATGCATCGGAAATCGGCCAGGTTGCTCATTCTGATTTTGCAAATTTAACTTTGACAAAAATCATGTGCAGGAAATTTTCTCAGTTCAAGAATTTAAAAGCTACTTGTCATGCGTGGCAGTCAGCCCAGGATTGGAAAAAGCCATTTCTGCTGGCGATAACATGTACGTCGGCTTCCAGTATATTTCTATTTCTCTGTTGTGTGTCGCTTACGTAACGTATGTACTGTATATCATATGAACAGTATCAACATGTTTGAGAACTGCAAACATGGTCAACTACAGGGTGACGCAGGAAAAAAAGTCAAGTGAGATATCTTGGCAGCCATATGAGCTAGGAACGAGATATTTTGAGGGAAGGTATATCTGTACCGTAAGATTTTATGGTCGGAGTTTTGTGGGATTCGGTAGCAAGCTTTCGTGGTGGGACCCAGAGGTGGGCACCTCAAAACGGCTGGGGGGGGAATCGAATTTTTAGGGAACAATCATAGGGGGACCCTTATATTGTTCGTTTTTTTTGCACCCCCCAGACCTCGGACCCCAAAGTTGCAAACCCGTCTGGGGGGGGGGGGGGGGGGGGGG